>APFE030989291.1:13515-44231 GCA_000404065.3 Pinus taeda
TATATATATATATATATATATATTTCTTAAGATAATAGTTATTTATAAACAAAAATATATTGAGAGACTAAGTCAAGCGTTGGAAAGAAAATAGTATAATTAATAGTTTATCTTAATTGTTAAATTAAGATCTAATTAAAGTGAAAGAAAAGGCAAAGGATACGAGAAAACAAGAACAATCCAAAAAAACGAGGGAGGGGAGGAAGGGAAGAAAACGTTTAGGAAGAGAGTGCTGGGACCCAGCAACTACTAATCTTCTAGCCATCTTCTCTATTGAGATTGCTCGGCCTTTTTTGAATCTCAAGGGCTTCCCTAAATTCCCGATGATGGAATTGAGAAACTCTAGCAATCACACTAGCCTCCTCAATACACACATGATGCTTGGTTATTTCTACATGTTTAGCTAAAGCAAAAGACTTGGTTCTCCTATGTTTAAGGTTAGTTGCATGCTCACTAATCCTTTGATTAATGGAGCGACCAGTCTCACCAATATAGGGGGTCCCACGGGAACAAGGGATAGTATATACCCCTTTCATATCCTTAGGGTCGATAAGATCCTTCACTGATCTGAGGGACTTATGAATGGTGTTAAGGGGCCTGAAGTTCATGGGGACATTATTCTTTTTAAGAATCCTTGTAATCTTATCAGTGGTCCCCTGAATATACGGAAGATGGACACCTAGAATTTGCTCCTTTGGTTCTCTTTTAGATAGTGAATTCTTGGCAGCTTTGACGAAAGCTTTCTGACCCAAGAATCTACTATAAGCATTCTCGACAAAGACATCAAGAAAATGGGATTTCTCCCTCTTGAAGCTCTTTTCATTAGAGATCCTTTGGGCACGAGTAGCAAGGGTGTTGAGAACACCCATCTTCTGAGCCGGGAAATGGTAGGAATTAGCATGAAGATACTGCTCCATATGTGTTTTCTTCTGAAGCACCTGATGGGAGAGGGAACCATCACTATTCTTAGAAATAAGAATATCAAGGAAAGGGAGGCAACCATCGAATTCTTATTCCTTAGAGAACTTAATGGCCATGGATTGATTCTTGAGATGATTGAAGAAGAGATCTAACTCCTTTTGGCAGTGAGACCAGATGACATTGGTGTCATCTACATACCTTTTCCAAAGCTTGGGTAGGAGGCAGGCTGAGTTTAGAGCCTTGGATTCAAAATCTTCCATAAAAATATTTTCAATGATAGGGGAAAGGGGTGAGCCCATGGCAACCCTGCAGGTTTGCTCAAAGAACTCCCCCTCAAAACTGAAAAAGGTAGAAGTGAGGCAGATCTCAACTAACCGAACGGTGTCAGGATCTGTTAGGTGTTTAATTACCTCCATGGCCTCATTTATAGGGATGCAAGTGTACAGGGAAACTACATCAAAGCTAACAAGAATGTCTTTAGAGTCAAGTTTTATGTCCTTGATCTCATCAATAAAGGAAGCAGAGTCTTTTACGAAGGACTCTGTACGGCCAACTAAGGGCTTAAGCCTTAACACAAGGAATTTTGCAAGAATGTAGGTAGGACCTCCAATGGTGTTGACAATGGGCCTTAGGGGAGCTCCTTCTTTTTGAATTTTAGGGAGCCCATAGATTCTAGGAGTAATGGGGTTGCTCTCAATGAGTTTATGGTGCAGGGAACTTACTGAGCTACTAGATTTAATGGAAAGAGCCACATTCCTAGAAATATTTTTTAACGGGTTTTTGGAAAGCTTCTTATAAGTTCCACTATTATGAAGATGATCCAACATTTTATTTTGGTAATCTACCCTGTTAAGAATGACGGTCACTCCACCTTTTTTAGCCTTTAGAACAATGATATCTTTGTTCTGGTTTAAGGATCTAAGGGCAATAGATTCTTCCTTGCTCAAGTTGCTTTTAAGGGGCTTCGCCTTTCTCAAGGCAATGACACAATCCTGCCTAATAGTGTTCTTAACCCTATCAGGTAAACCCCTGATCCCAAACTCAATGTCACAAATAATATCATCTACAGGGATCTTCCAAGGGGCTAAGGCAAAATTTAAGCCTTTACCCAAAACTTTAAAAACTGACAAGGGAAAGGAAAAACTAGATAAATTGACAACCTTGTTTTTAATATGAGATGGAGGGGGAAGATTATTATTATTAATATTCTTATTATCATTAAGTAAATATATATTATTTTACGTTATTTTCCTAAACTAATTTTTTGATTAAACATAATGATCCTTATTTATTATTTATTCATCATATTCTATTATTCATTACATTAACCTTGATGTTTACTATTTTGCTCTTTTTATCTATTATTATGTATTTATGATTATTTTCAATTATTAAATTAATATCTATTCATATTATTATTTATTATAAATTATCTTATTATTATTATATTATTATTATATTATTAAAACTTACTTTCATAACATTATTTTAATAGTATTATTATTATTATTATCTATTATAACAATACTTAGTAGATTATATTGTTTGTAATTATCATTACTATTATGCATTATTATTATTAATATTATTATAATTATTATTAATAAACGTCAAATTATCATTATTGGAGACTGAGGGCAAAGGAGGGTTTGAGCCTTCACTGTCTACGCAGATCTGGCCAGACAAACCAATGAATGGAACCGATTCATTGTTCCGCACTAAAGAGATGGAAATCTCATTCCCAGATAAATCAACTAGACCAGAACCTTTATGAGCTGGACCAGAACAGGAAACCGGTAACCCATCTCTACACAATGAGAGAGAGCCACCCACAGTAAACAAGCTATCCTTCAAACCAATGAGCTGACTCCCAATACGATTAGCTTCGCTCCTTGGTATAATGGTAATTGGATTAGAACACGGCATATTGCTGAGCTCTGGGGCAGCGAGATCATCATCTACGCAAAGACAGGATTTCTTGTTACTCTCAACTATTCCCGAACTGATCCCGAGAAGAACCGAAGGATGCCATCATGCAAAACCTCAAGCTGACTCGCATTGAGATTATCAACACGCCCTTTTACAATGGTAATAGGAGATGAACACGCCTTAATGCTAGACTCTAGGGAAGCATGATCACTTCTTACATAGAGAAGGGAATGTTTGCTACTCTTAGTTGATTCTAAATGAAAACCAGGCAGATGAAGAACTGCAGGAATGCACTCCTACAAACCATCAAGCCGACTTACATTGAGATCAGCTTCGCGTCGTGGTATAGGGGGAATGGAGGAGGCACACACCTTTTTCTGGGCTCGAGGGCAACGCGCTCACCTACTACGCAGACATGGGACAACTTGCTGCTCTCCCCTAAACCTGAATGAATATCAGGAAGATGAAGATCCACAGGAAGCTGAAGCGGATCCAAAGGATCAACCGAACGGCCTTCTGAGTTATCATTAACCTTCAACGAAGGGAAATCCAAAACCCCTGAAAAGCCCCCCGATAGCCATTCTTTGAGCGTTGATTTCTGATCAGCGGAGACAAGGCTACGGGAAACTACTTCCGCAGCTCTACCAGACACCACAGAATTTAGGGCTAATTTATGAAACTTCGTAGCTTGATTCTGCTTGCAAATCTCCTCTAGCTGCAGGGACGTCAAAGGTGAACAAGCATCTATTCTAGCCCAAAGGGAGGCTGAAAAAACGTTCACAAGATCCAGATGCAAACCCAAAAGATAATGAGAGATCAGATTCAGGGATCTTTTGACCCTGTTGATTTCAGCTCTTAGTAAATCTAAACTAGCCTTAAGCAAAACCTAATGGTTATGGGTGAAGGCAATGATTAATCTGGGCGAAGACTGGGATGATGGAGGAGTCTCTGCATCTTTTAAGAAATGCTAGATTTGAATTCAACTTCAAAACCTACAAGCATGCCTTTTCAAAATGATGAACCTTGGTTGCAATGGCTTTTCTGTGCAGGGATTCAATTGTTGAATTAAGGCGTCGACAAACGAAATATCATGTGATTTACACCAAAAATCCTCTCATAAGAAATATCATACATATCCTACACAGTATGAGGAATGAGTGATCATGTCTAATGTGTGCAAACATCTAGCAACCTTGGCCGATGCCACTAGAGCATATGTTGAAGCCACTAGCTCTAGTGTTTTCTTTCTGATAGCTGAGAATGAGAAAATGACTAAGGAGTTACAAATGGCCAAGGAAGGAGGAGATTTGGTGAGAGAGTCTACCTGAGCAGAACTAAAGAAGGAGATACTAGATGAATTCTTGTCCCTTGACACCATTATGCAAGTGTTGTATTCCAATTTTGGTACCGTCTATAAGGCAATCGTCCATCTCAATAGATGGTAGCAACGATATGCTAGAAGGGCACGTATCTTGTCGAACGTGCATGTTTCTCTTGATTACATTGAAACATGGAAGATGAGATATAGGGGAGCCCTGCTTCACTTACCTAAAATGATGAAGACCAAAGTAGTCGAACTGAAGGCACGCATCCAAAGTCAAATCCGGAACTATGAAGAGCTCTCGTAGCTCATCACTAGTCTATGTATAGCTATTTCTATGTATGTATGTATGAAACTTCTTGAAATGTGTTGTTGGTTTAACCATCACTTTGGATTGCTAGCTAACTTTCCTTCCATGTTGTGATGCATCCTTGCTCGTGTGTTCCCTTCTTAACTTCGTGCTATCATAGGTTTCCAAGGGGTGCACTCATCTCAACCCCTGTGTGTTAGAACCTCTCATGCACCTTCCTTAGCTTACTGCATATGTCACACCCTTGCTACCAACAAAGTTATCTTACCCTCCTGTATGTGAAATCGCGGTCAAGGAATTACCGTGCGACCCACTATTGGGACTCCTACACCAAACAGTTTGAGGTCTAATTAGGACTTCTTACCAAGGAGATCTCCTGACATGTTGGTAGGTCTAGCACCATCAACATTTCTGGCACTAGAAGGAGGACTAGATGACAAGATGTGTCCTCTCATCCTGTTTTGAATCTTTGCATATCTATCATGGAGTCTTGCACTCTCCTCCCTCCATGATGTTTTTCACATGCTGAATTTGTTACCATCACGAGGGTATTTTTTGATCACTTATCTACATACACATATGATGGTGAAGGCGAAGTGGCCTGGCCTGAGTTCTTACATGACTTTCTTTCCATGCTTCATGAGGAAGATGGATGTTATGACGAACATGCCAATTTGTTGCTTGCATACACACTTCATGAATCTCCACATCGATGGTTGTGCATCCTATTGGCTAATAGCTTGCACTCACTTGAGTGCTTATGTGACCTCATTGAAGACACTTTCTATCATTTTGATCTAGACCATCTTGACTAAAAAAATTTACAAAAATGGAAGGATCCACATGAATCGCCTGTGGATTTTTGACAGCACTTCCGTGATTTGCAGTTTCAAGCTCTGAAGAGCGAGATGAAATTTTTCTATCTTTGGGACCAATTCAAGTATTGTCTTAAGAAATATGCTCATCCCAAGAAGAAGTTTCAAATCAAGCCTCACTCCGTATTCTTCAGTGATGGATTTGCACAATCACAAATAGATAGGGTCACTGTCATAAGTGACTGTCTGTCGTCCCCTCATCAAACAGCTCCACCACTGCAAAGTGATGTGGGAAACCATGCTCACACATCTGTTCAGATATCACATCCTCCAAACATCACTTCACTTAATTTTCATGCAGATTTGGTTGTGATTCTATCGAGTTATCTTATGCATTTTGTACCACAACCTCCATATTCATACTCAACTAATCCTCTGAATGATACTATTCTGTGTTCTTCCATTCTGGGCTCTACACTCGTTGTGAACAAGGATTAAGCCATTGAAGGAGTTGGTGTTTCAAAACCAACATGCGCTTTCATTCATGAAGTCTACTATGATTGGGATCTTGAGAATCAACACTCGGCGAAGGATGACTCACTTCCATCTGAGACGCCTCCATTCTTTCCTGACATTTTTGGTGAACTTGCCATCCATGATTTCACATGCTTTTCTTCATCTACAGATGCACCCATTATTGATCACTTGCAAGACACACCTGATGTCATTCCATCATTTGACAATAGAGAGGATGAATTAGTCATTGAAAATCCACTTGATTTTTCATCTACCGTTTCTGGAAACACATAGGATGAATATGCTCTCTTGTCATCTACCCCTCTATTTGATTCATCAGATCATGGGGATGCCAATGAAATCTTTGATTTTTCTGATCATGGTTATTGTGATCCATTTAATCCCATATTCGATCACAATTATGATTCTATCATAGTTTATTTTTTTAAGCCACCGTTTTATGATGATCTAGCTAATGATGAAGTCAAAACCCCCTAGAATGTCGAGGCACTTTAGCCCAAGCTTATGGTTATGTCAAGCCCTTGCTATCCTGAGGTTGGTTTCACTTTCAATCAGGAAATTGCTCAATCACCCAAGGCTCCTCATCACTCATTTGTATGCAATGAAGATCAATCTCACACACAGATCATGCTTACTCCACTCGAACTACATGATCCCATCGCTCATGCATTGGAGGAATCTTACATCGCAAGTGCACGTGCATGATGCAAGTTGTCTTTGTTTCTTTCATTTGCTTGCATGTCACAGTCAAGAGTATGTGTATGCTTCAAAGTTGCACGCAATGTCGCACAACACCATGATAAGTCCATGGGCTTCTTATCATGTACTTACATTCACTTATGTCCTATGGACACTTTTAAACATGAAGTATGTTTGTATTCATTATTATATTTTTCTTGTTTGTTGGTTTGCACAACCAGGTTGCTCACAGACCAAGCCTTCACCAACGTGGGTCAACCAAAGCACCGGTGGCTGCATTGGAAATATCACTTCACATGATCAGGCCCATGTACCATTAGCTTAGGAGTAGGAGAATTTTTTGCTTTCAGTTATTTTCTTGCACTCTTGTTTTCTTACCTACTTCGCTTGTTTGTTTTCTTGCTTGTTTGCTCACTTTTCTTTCTCATTTTCTTCTGCTTCTGCTTTTCTTTGTTGTTTGTTTTCTTGTTTTGTTCATAGGTTAGTTTCGCATGAAACCATGTATGACTTTTGAAACAAGCTGGGTAAAGTACAAGAGGTCTTGTACTACTATCACTACTTGGTTATCTATTATCCTACCTTTGTATGAATAATTTATTACTCTTAGTCCATGATATGTAAAATGAAAATACATATTGTTCAAAGTGAACCTTGATGAAGACACAACACTTGCACGTTAACTAGTGTCACCTACCCTAGTCAGTTTTTTTTGGGTTAACCCTTGTCAGCTCAGTCATGTAGAGTAAGGTGAGGGGGGAAACCTTAACAAGCACATTAGAGGTATATAATAAACTATTTCTATGAAAGAACAAAATCTTTTGCTCTCAATAAGTTTGGATCCCTCTTCCACCTCTGAAATGAATAAGTGTTATGCACAATTATGAAAAAATAAGAAGAAAAAAAAGTGAAAATTTTCAAAAAATGAAAAATGAATAAGGCGAAAGTAGAGAAATGCTTCCTACACAGAGACGTGATGTAACTAACTCCACCGGGGTACTGACCAGGTCCGCTGACAACGGAGCAATGCTTGTGTTCCTGTGTGACTCCGCTGGGGTACTATCTTGGCTTGCTATCAGCGGAGCAACACCAGAGATGAAATTAAGACTCTGATGATTATACTGCTTATGCATTGATACACCCTCAAACCTAATTGAAACAAATGTGTTTCCTTGGCTTGGAATGTGTTTCGATTGACTAAGAGCTTGGCAAATGCTACATCTTACAGTTAGGCTAGTGTGAAATCAAGACGAACTAAGAAGTGAATAATACTTCCAGAGGTGTTAGACTTGTTTTTCATGAACAAGGTCCATTCAAAGAACTGGAGTTCTACCAGTGTGTCGCCAAGTGTTGTAGCAGCTATAACCACCCTCCAAAAGTTTTCCTTAACTTCGTTTTGGAGCCTCCCTACCAACCTTTCATAGAAGCATTTCTTGCTTCATCAAGTACACAAGCTTCAGTAATTTTCTTGCAGAAAGACAGCCTGTCTATCAAAGCTTGATGCATTCCCCTCTTAGGGTGTTTTTCTGGACTTGGTCCTGCTGCAAGCTGAGCAACTCCCTCAAGAAATTGTGTAATTCTGGAGGGAAACCAACCTTCCCTCCAGAAATTACGCAACTTTGTTTGGCAAAATACTGGGCTCCAGAATTGAGAAAATCTGCTAGTCAAGCTTCATCTAGAAAATTGCACAATTCGAATAGCCATTCATGCCTCCCAAATAGCCCAGAATAATTTTGTGCAAGTCTGGCATCCAGCCTCCCAACCTTCGAGAATAAATTGTGCAATCTTTGCTAGTCAATCCCCAGGTATGTGTTATGTCATTTCTGAATTTGCTTTGGTTTTCGTTGATAGATTTCTTGCCATACATGTCACTTTGTATCTAGATCTAGTAGGTGTTCATCCACCTCTTAACAGTTCAGGATCAATGGCCTCCAAGAGAGCAGGATGAAAGGACACTGGCGAAAGTGCAACTGGAGTAGTAGTTGAGCGAGTGTTCGCAAGTCTACCAATCTATGAAGATACCAAGCTGATTCTAGGCAAGGACATCAAGTTGAAATGGTAAAAGATCAATGATGCATTTACAGGAACATTTGGGGAAGACCTCAAAGACTGTCGGGCAAACATGGACATCCACAAGTCTAACTTGTACCAGATTGCATGCAGGTACCCCGCGTTCCCATGTGTGTACAAGATACACTGGATCATCTCGCACACTGATCCTGAGACAATGACCTTGAGCAGTGTCAATGGGACAAAGATTGCAACCTTTAGGGCACAGGATTATGATGAGATGTATCAAATGTCAGGGCTCATGACTATCATGGAGACTCCCTTCAGCTTCCCCAGCAGTAATGCCAACTCCGAAGACATTCTGAAGAACTAGGTAAAGGAGTCGGCTAGATTCAAGATGACACTCAACCATATCTACAAGATGAAGACACTGAGAAAGGCATATCAATACTTGGTCATCTTTGCATGTCAGCTGTATGGCCAAGAAAGCATGGAAACCTTCCCACAGAGTTGGGTGGTCACGTTGGACCAACTGGCTAGAGAAGGCAAAGTATGCAATTGATCCGACATGTTGGCTCATTAGCTGAAGGAACAGGTAACAAGGGCTCGATAGCCACCCAAATGTATGCAAGCAGAAATCCACATGTTTGCCTACATCTTGGATGTAGTCTGTGCCCGACAGGAGTTCCCAGGCTTGAGGTGGGCATGGTCACCGGCGGAGACTGATGTGAACACTTATTGTAAGATGTTGTCTGAATGCAGCTTCATAGGAGTTATCACATGGTTGTCTGATCATTTTGTCACCCTGATTTACAAGATGATATTCGAATAGGATCCACCCTACATGTGGAAGGACATAATGGAGGCACTGATAGACATAGCTAATTGGTATGCCTCATTTTCTAGCACCTTCATATGGATATATAGCACAAAAAAGCCTCTGCATGTGCTACCGAAGTTTGCCTTGGACATACTCATCATGCAGGAAGTAACATATCACATCTCAGCAAGATTGACAGCTAGGCTACATCGGAAGAAGGCACCTTGCCCCACTCTTATGTTGTGCATTGGGTTGTATAAGATCCAGAGTTTCAAGAATGCAGATGTCGAAGCAAAGAAGATGAAGAAGTATCCATTCAACCTCTGAAGTTATAATCTGTATGACCCACATTGTCTTGTGAAAGATCACTCCATCAAAGTACAAACCAACTAGATCCACGTGGCATGTCATTGGGTAGAGGAGGACCCATGGAGGTATTATTGCAACTTCTCCAGGCTCAATGAACAAGTTGGCTTCATTGTGGAATGGTTAGTGAAGCAACGTGAAACAGCATCCCAGAGAGCACCATAAGCAGCAACAACAGTAGAGGTGAACATACTAGTGCGCATCAAGGGCAAGAGGAAGATTGTCGATCACATGGAGGAAGAGAAAAGCTCCAAGTTCCAAGGAGATCTACTTGTGGAGAAAGTAGCTATGGCCATATAGGCAAAGAGGCAAAAGTGCGACATGTGAAATGCACAAAAGTAAAGAAAGAAATAGAGAATGGAGAAAACAGAGAAGTAGTTGCATGAGTTGAAGGAGCAACTCCGAAAGGAACAAGAGCTACACAAATAGGAGAGGGAAGCACAACAACAATAGGTACAGCAGGGGCAGAAACATGTGCAAATGGATGAAACAATGCCCGTATAGGTAGTGGACTCATCAAATAGCTAGCATTAGGCAAATAGGGTGAACCATCACAGGAGTAGGACTTTTCTCATAAAATAGAGCGAGCGCTTGAACAGATTGATACCAACATAGAGCAGTAGGAGTTATAGCATGACATCGACCTCATGCCTCACCACCAAGAGGTCGACCCACTAGCTCCACCACATCCAGAAGATGATCAAGTTCCAAGTGACCAAGGAGACACTGAGATCCTTAGAGATTAGCCTAAAGGAGAGATTCACGACATCTCATGTGACGAGTCTCAACATATATTTTTGCAATCCCGCAGAGTGTCAACTCTGGAAGATCATACATCTCTTGCACAATATAAGGAGCAAGTGATCGTGTATGATGTGCGCAAACATCCAACAACCTTGGATGATGCCACTAGAGCATATGTTGAAGCCACTAGTCAAGTGTTTGCTTTCTGATATCTAAGAATGAGCGAATGGCTAAGTTACAAATGACCAAGCAAGGAGGAGAGTTGGTGACAGTGTCCGCCCAAGAAAAATTGAAGAAGGAAATACTAGATTAATTATTGTCCCTTGACATAGTTATGTGGGCGTTGTATTCTAATTTTGGTACCGTGCATAAGGTAGTTGTCCATATCAACGGATGGCAACAACGATGTGCTAGAAGGGCACATATCTTGTTGAACGTGCATGTTGTTGTTGATTACATGAAAATGTGGAAGATGAGATACAAGGGAGCCCCACTTCACTTGCCTAAGATAATGAAGCCTAGAGCGGTCGAGCTGAAGGCATGCATCCGGAGTCAGATCTGGAACTATGAAGATCTCCCATAGCTCATCACTAGTTTATAGGCTTCCCATGCACATGTATTCAAGAGTATGGATGGTGTGATGTGCGCACATGTGATCCCATCTATTATGACTCTCACCCAGGTGAAGACAAAGGCACATGTATGACTAGAGCTTGACTCATACTTTGACGAGTTGATGCGCATAGCAACCAGTTTAGACTTGTCAATCAATGCAGACACCATGCACAAGTATGTTTCTAGTTCGAACATGTTGAAGACAATGATGCGCATGCTTTCAGACGAGTTGGAAAAAGGAGCTTGAGTAGCGTACTCAGATGCTATAAAGGCAAGAGTTAGATTCCAGAAAGATGTCACCTTGGAGTACACAGACACCATCGCAGACTACCGAACTTGGCATTAGTATGCTACTATTGATTATCACGAGGATGTTGAAGAGTTGGACTTCCCATGGACGCCTGAGTCATAGTGATGTCTTGCATGGGTTGCTCAAGACATTTTTGTCTCACATGGGTACATGTGCATTGTAATTTAACATCTTGTCAAGAGTAATTTCAAGTGTCGATAGTTAGATGTAACAGTCATAGAGTAGATGAAGAGTCATGAGGGTAGATGAAATGTCACAAAGGGGAATGTCAAGGGTCACCCACCCTTTGCTATAAATAGTCCCTCATAACTCATTGTAAAGGCCTTTGGTCATCTAATCTTCAAATAGAACTATCTAAGAGAGAGAGCTTGGACAGTATAATAATGAGCCTTGGCTTCTCCACTGCGTAGAGCTAATACATCTCTTTGGAGGAGTAGGCAGTTGTGGCTGTAATGTTCCACTGTCGGAACTAGTGGTTAGACATGGATGTATTGTATGACTGGAACTTACACTTCTTAATATAACAAGAGCCAACATGTTTCATGCATATGCTGTATTGTATTTCAGCTAACTGTTTACTCTAAATGATATGTGTATTTGTTTACTTATGCATGCATGTATAGCTATTTCTATGTATGTATGTGTGAATCTTCCTCAAATGTTTGTTGGTTTAACCATCACTTTGGATTGCTAGCTAACTTTCCTTCCATGTTGTGATGCATCTTTGCTCGTGTGTTCCCTTCTTAACTCTGTGTTATCATAGGGTTCCAAGGGGCACACTCATCTCAACTCTCGTGTGTTAGAACCTTCATGCACCTTCCTTGGCTTACTGCATGTGTCACACCGTTGCTACCAACAGATTTATATTACTTGCCTCTGTACAAAATCGTGGTCAAGGAATTTTAAACGTTACACCAATGCTGGCCTACACCAAAACAGTCTGAGCTAATTGACTTCTACTGGGGAGTCCCCTGACATGTTGTGGGTTCCAACACCATCAACACACTCAATTTAAAAAATCACATGTCATAAAATATTCCTACTTACACTCTATTTATGCATATATTAACCTCTCCATTAACTAAACCTGCATACCTCTCCTTAATGCATTAATCTACACTCCTCTAAATGAAATATGTTACTTTTCCTCAAGCATGCCTATTATCCTTCCTTTATGACAAGGAATTTGTTTCTCCTCCTTTAATGGTCTCATGTTTCTCACCTTGGAAGGAAGAGAGTGCATGGTGTACAAGAGTTTGAGAGATTTGAATTATATTGTAAAGGATAGATTTGGAGAAGCCAATGATAATCTAATTACAAATAATTCTATCCAATGGAGTTAACAAGATGTATTAAGAGGAAGTGAACTTATCTCCTAAAGGCCCTTGTATATCTCTCTACTTTCTTATATTTATTGTTTGTTTTTAGCTTATACAACTCGGGGGTTCAAGGGAAATTTCCTTGAATGTTGAGGGAAAATTAGATGGTTCATAATGCTCTCAGAGCATCTTGGATCCAGCATACTCCTTAACTTTTTTTATATATATATATATTATATATATATTATTATATATTATATATATATATATATTGTCAGTATATCTATACAATTCTCTTAAATTTTGGCTTCTTATTAGTTTTAAACTGTTGATATTTTAAATTTATTATTGCTACTTTAAATTATTAAAAAATTATGAATATTTATGAAATATTTATAAAGTTATTTATGATCTAACCAACAATGAATTAACAGTTTCATGGCAGCTATGTATGAGAATTTACATGCGAGGAATTAAAACAAGAATGTGTTGCCAAGGATTTCAAATTCTACTTATAATAAAATTGTGTCCATAGTAGGCCATGTCTATTATCTAAAGCCTTTATTCTATGTTTGATAGTATTTCATTGTGCCTTTTAGCAATTTAATACATGGTTCTTGCTTAGTTTGAATTGGGTTGTTAGTTGAAATTTAGATCTCTAGAAAAGTTTGCACACTAAATGTTTGAAGAAATTTCTCAATAGGTGTAGTTTATTGTATGTAGGTTTTTAGTGTAGTTTTGTTGTGAGAGAAATTCTAAATGAATGTAGCATTCAGGGTTTCCATGTGTTTGCCAAATTGTAGCAGTGGCTACAATAAGTTTGTCAACTTATGTAAAGGGAAGTAGTTTTCCAGGTTATATAATGTTTTATTAATTGCATGTATCAAGAATTCATACAATGAACTTAGAAATTTGGAAACCCAATGAATAACTCATAGTAATATGATTTTTGTTTGTATTTCTTCATGTAGAGTTGTAGATGAAATTTTGCATTCTATGTGTTTGACAAAAGTGGTAAATGAGATCCAAAGTTTTGTTGTTAAAATAATTGAATCCCTTGGAGGTTTGGTTGTGATTTAGCTCAAAATCAAGGGTTATTTGTACCTTTTGATCATGTAACCCCCAATTTTATTCCAAAAAAATGAATTTCAGAACTTGATTCATAAATTTGAGTGATTTTTCAAATTATTGTTGTCAATTGTGTTTGCATGTTGTCGAGTTTTTTCCTGGTGAAAATGCTTGTTTTAATATGCCAACATTTGAAGTTCAATTTATGAATTTTATGAGATAAATATATTGAAGAAGAATGTAAATTTCATTGTTGCCAAGAGTTTGAAAAAATAACTCGATGACTGTAGATTGCACACTTGCAAAGTGTTTGAAAAAATGTCTCAATGGTTGAAGATTGCATGTTTGCAAAGTGTTTGTCAAAAGGGCTTAATGGTTGTAGATTGCATGCTTGCAAAGTGTTTGTCAAAAGGCCTCAATAGTTGTAACTTTCGTGCATATAAATTGTTAGAGTAAATGTGTTACTTACCATAGCTTTCATGTACTAGAAATTTATGAAGAGATTATTTAATGAATGTAGCTTCCTATTTTTGCAAGTTTTATTATCTAAATCTTTCATAATAAAAAAAGGGGGTTCTTTTTGGAAACAACTTTATAGTGATCAATTTTGTAGGATTTTTTTCAAGTGAGCATAATAAGTTTCGTTTGAGCTACATGTATTTATGGGTATAATCCTATGCATTGATGACTGTAGTAAACAACTATTGTTCCCAATTTTCGCAAGTCCATGGTTTAATAAAGCACATTTTTAAGAATAATATGCTTCTAAATTTGTAATAGTGGTTTCTTTTGCTGCAACATTCATTATATGATTCTCGTGATTGAAGCAATGCCATTGGGAATTTTTAATTGACGAATAAATAAACATGTCATATTTATTAGATTTATTGATGAAGAAAGGCATATTCCTCCTTCAATTATCATGTTATAGTAGGTTAATACTCATACCCTTATATGTGATTTTTGTGATAGAAGCATAATATTTTAGGTTCTTGTGGCATACTTTTGTGGTTATGATGTCAAAAGTCAATAAACATAACATATTTAGAATAATGTAGGAGATAAAATAGGTTGATCTAGCTTAATTCTCACACATGGCATTATGGTGGAGTTTATTTCCAGTCTTACTTAGATGATCCAAAATGGATTTTGGAAAGACTCCTAAGTCTAAGTGTTCCTCATAGAGGAAAATGAAAGTCCAAGGAAGTTCCTGGAAATAGCTGCATGGCAAAGATCTTTTCATTCTAAATCTACTACAACTTGAATGGGAAAAAATGGACTTAGGATGCAGAAGTTATCGCAGAAAGAAGATGCCCTTTGTTCTTTGGAAAAAGAGGCAAAATCCCCTAAAAATGGCAAAAAGCCCTTATAAAGGGAAATCGCATCAGAGATGGTCCAAGAGGTGGACTTAAGCAAAAAGGGCAGAGACCCCCAATTATCAATCCTCGATATATCGGGTCAGAGGAATGCACATGCACATGGAATAAGGTAAGGACCCGGGCCGATGTGATATTGCAATCGCTGATATCGGCAGATTGGCATTGGTGATGGCATGAGACAAGGGACGGACCCCCGGGCCAATACGACTTGCGATTCTGATACATCACATTGCAACATCGTGTTGCAGTGATATAAAGAGGTTATAACATGCCAAACCCGACAGATTTATAAGCATGACTTTATAGCATTTGAGTTCCACCATAAAGGGACTTTCCTGTGTATAAGCACATTTCGGTGTAAAAACCAAAATACAAAGCAAAGACGCCCGAAGTGATAAAGCCAAACCTGAAGGGGAATTATAAGTGTGATTTATAAAATTTGAGTTTTGTAAGTGAGATTTTAGGTGGGCCTCAAATAGTAAATGGTACTAGGCCGGCTCCGCCCGATCCCATACAACGAACGACGTGTGGCTGGCGGAGGGGAGAGGAAAACCACCTTTTTGGGCAGATAACCTTCGTACCCTTAAGCCACCCAAAATCGCATATTGATCGTTGGATCGAGGATCCTATAGATTGATGGTAAAGCTTGTGATAATGGCAAAAGGTGGACCCGATATGATTATAGGGTTGATGCGATAAATTTTCAAGTCTGATAGAAAGAGTTCTGTCGGGTTTTTCATGTATTTCCTGTGTATTTGGGATTTTATCCAAAATGCTTATGCGATGGGATATGTTGCCTAATGGCGGACCCAATAGATATTTTAGGGGTGATTGAATGGGATTTCACATCCAGAATTCACATCCGATAGTGTATTTTCCATAAATCTCTATGTAATGAATTTTTCTCCGTTTTGGGGTTTTTTGCCTAAGAGAAGGCCCCGAAACTTCTGTTACCACTCCAAATCCTCATGCCACACTGCAAGCGAGCATTTTTGTAGGAAATTATGCATTTTGAAGCCACAGAGCCACAAATCCAAATAGCCAGTAGAACTAACAAGGAGCAGGGAAGCCGCAGAGGCACAGAGAGATGATGATACACAAACAAACAATTGGGATAGCCGAAAAGCTGGAAAAGTACCTCAAAGGAGGTAGAAGCAAGAGAGCAAGGCTAATGATAGCTAATGCACATAGCAACTGAGGGAGTATTTTGAGTCACTTGGAGGTCAAGTGAAAAGCCAGAGAGCTAAAAGTTGCAGAAAGAAAAATCTATAGCTAAAAAAGCTAGAGCCAAAGAGCCAAAGCCAAAGCCAGAGCCAGAGCCAGAGCCAGAGCCAGTGCCAGAGCCAAGAGCTAGAGCCATGAGCTATAGCCAGAGCCAGAGCCGAGAGCTAGAGCCTGAGCTAAAGACAAAAATCCTGAGAGCTTAGAGCCAGGGATGAGATGGTGTTCTAAGCCCATTGTTTCTATGTAATACAGTGGAGTTGAGCATGGATCTTGTAAAATAACTTATACCATAATCCCAGAGCTCTTAGTCGAGTTGACTAGAGCTCACGAAGACATAGCCCAAGAGTTTTGGGTGAACTCCTAATTAAACTTGTTGTCTTATGTGTGATGTTCATTTGTTGCAATGTTCCACTGTTATATGTTTACATCAGTTCAAGAAAATCATCTTACAGCACATAAACATTTTTAAAACAAACATAAGCATACACCTTATTTTCAAGCACATATTTAATTTTTCATTGGTTAATCATAAAGACTTGTGAATATTTAAGCTTTGGAAGTGGGAGAGTTTCTTGTAAGTTAGACAAGAAGCCTAAGTGCCCCATTTTTAGATTAGGTTGTATCGGAGCTTGAGATTGATTAACCACACCTTCAAACAAGGTTACATCAGAATGCTTGATTGACAGAGCAAAGATTGCTTGTCTAAAAGGTGTTTAAACAGTCAGAGGTTGATTATATGCTTTTTTGCAGACTGACTATTGTTTGAGTTTGTAGAGGTGAAGGGAAAGCTATTGATAGCTCAGTCTAGGAAGGACAAGAAAGAAGAAGGGCTAGAGGCATTCTTCTATCCCAAAGGATCTCAAGACAATCCTTGAAGCACAAGAGGTTTGTTGCAAAAGGTTCTTGAATAAGCTCTTTATTAATCTTGTTTGAAGTTCTTTTGTTCATTGGCATAATGACAACTTCTACAAGTGAGTCCTCAAATTCTTCTTTCTTCATCGCAAGAATATTTGATGAAGACATGAAGCAAGACTTGTCCACCATGATGGATATGGTGAGATAAATGTATGAGGATGGAAGGAAGAGCAACATACTTAGAGAGCAATTGAATTCCATGAAGGAAGAGAAGCAGTTGCTTCCTAACAAATTGCAGGAAATGGAGAGGCAACTTCATATTGCAAATATGAACTTGAAAAGGATGCATGAATTGGAGGCACAACTCTTTGTTGCCAAAGAAGCCCTAGTCAAGTATCAGCTTGAAGAAGAGGTAAATAGTTCTTGTTTGTCTTCAAATTATTCTAAGAATGCTTATATTGGTTCTTTTGAAAAACATACCAGAGGCATAGGTTCCAAGTTAATGTCCAAGATGGGTTATGAAGGAAAGGGCTTAGGTAAAAATGCACAAGGTATTGTTGAACCAATAATGCTTGAGGAAAGGCCTAAGTATTTGGGTCTTGGCTATGTACAGTCTTATGGAGAGAGTTCCAACTCTGCCATGAAGGCCATTGAAATAGTTCCCAAAAGGAGTTCCATTTTAGGTCCTCTACCTCAACAGTGTGAAGATTGTATTCAAGAGGAATGTAATAGCTTGAAACATCATTTGCAGGATGCAGGTGTTTAGAAGCACACACTTGAACCAGAAAGTTGTGGAGACTCTAACAGCCTTGAAGAGATTGATGGTGTTCCAAAGGGAGCCACTTCTTCGTTTGATTCACCTCCTCATGAAGGCAATAAAGGTGAAAAATAAAGGTATAAATCTGGTTCTAATCATCTTCCTTTTGATTTTTCAAAGCATGATAAATTTCCACATAGATATGGGAAAATAATTGCATGGTCCTTTTGTGGTTTGGATAACCATAATGTTTCTAGATGTTGGAAGAGAATGGACACATACAGGAAACTTTTGAAGGAAACTTATGGTAGCAAGAAGCCAAAGGTCCATTAGACAAGGCAAATCATGATGTGAAGAGGATGCACATGTAGTGCACTTACTACCATAAGCAAGGGCATCTTGTTGAAAGGTGTTGGACTCTGAATCCAACAATGCTTCCACAAAAGCTGAAGAAAGTGGAAAGAGAAGACGACAGAAATGGAAAGGAAGATTCCATGAATGATGTGTCTCAGGATGATTCACATGTTGATACCGATGTGCAAACAAAGGTAGTACCTTTGAAAGGGATTGGTGAGGAATGGTTAGAGTTCTTATCCAATTAAGATTGCATGTCTATTGATGCATATATTTGCATTTCTTTGTTAATGGAATGCAAATTACAGGATTTTACCAAGGTGGTGAATGGAAAAAGGTTGAGTAGGAGACTCACTTTGTTGCTACAACATTATATTTCATTTCAGCTTCGAAAGTACAATGTGCTTAAGCGAAAGTTGAAGGATGAAATGCATGCATGAGCTTGATGTCCATGAACACAAGGATGTTGATGATTTCCTTGTATTTAAACATGTATGTGTAGTTAACTTGCAGGTTTGATTGCTTTGACATGAATGTGATGTAATGTTGACTTGGGAGAAGTTAACTTGTCTCCAAAATGGAGATAATGATGGAGTGCTTCATCTTTTGAAAAAGAGTCCTAATGGTTTTTTTCTACATGCTTGACTTGCAGGGTCATCTGTTTAAAGGCATGTTTTATGTGCTTGTTATCTAGTCCATCATTTGTATGCAGATGTAAGACATGGAGCTGTTCACAAGATGTGAAATATGTTTCTTTTGTTGAAGCGGGAGTTTAGACCATCTAATTTTTGTCTGTTTTTCTGTTGTTGTTAACAGTTGTTGTTGACATCTTGTCAAACAAGTACAAATGAAAGTTTTGTGGAGCAGATGTACTTCACATTTATTTGAGTCACCTTGGATCAATGATCAATGCAAAGAATTTCAAACTACCTTTTGTGACCATTTCAACAGGAGTTCTGCAGGAAGGCAAGGAGAAAGGTAGTTCTTCCCAGGAGGACCAGCACATCGAGGAAGGAGAGTGGTCAAAGGCTTTGGTTTAGAGGCACTATGCAAGGCAAGTGTATGGACGCTGAAAGAAGAGGGTGTTGTTACTCTCATTTACTATTCAGATCAGTATATCAGTATTTTGGAGAGCAAAAGTTCTTTAGTGGGAAGGCATGATCCAAAATGGGTTTTGGATAGAATCCTAAGTCTAAGTGTTCCTCACAGAGGAAAATGAAAGTCCCAGGAAGTTCCTGGAAATAGCCCCATGGTAGAGATCTTTTCATTTTGAATATACTGCAACATGAATGGGAAAAAATGGACTTAGGATGTAGAAGTTATCACAGAAAGAAGGTGCCCTTTGTTCATTGGAAAAAGAGGCAAAATCCCCTAAAAATGGAAAAAACCCGTATAAAGGGAAATCGCATCGAAGATGGTCCAAGAGGAGGACTTAAGTGAAAAGGGAAGAGACCCACGATTTCCTATCCCCGACATGTTGGATTGGAGGAATCCACATGCACATGACATAACGTAAGGACCCGGGCCGATGCGATATTTTGATCACCAATATCAGTGGATCGACATCAGCGATGGCATGTGACAAGGGGCAGACCCCCTGGCCAATGCGACTTGTGATTGTGAAACATCACATTGTAACGTCATGTCATAGTGATATAAAGGGGCAATAACATGCCGAAACCGGCGGATTTATAAGCATGACTTTATAACATTTGAGTTCCGCCATAAAGGGACTTTCCTATGTATAAGCGCGTTTTGGTGTAAAAATTGAAATACAAAGGAAAGATGCTTGACGCGATAAAGTTGGACCCGAAGGGGAATTACAGGCACAAATTATAAAATTTGAGTTTCGTAAGTGGGATTTCGGGCGGGCCTCAAGCGGTAAATGGTATTGGGCCGATTTCACCCGATCCCATATAATGAACAACACGTGGTTGGCGGAGGAGAGAGGAAAACCGCCTTTTCGGGTGGGTAACCTCTGTACCCTTAAGCCACCTGAAATTGCATATTGACCATTGGATTGGGGATCCCGTAGATCAATGGTTGGGCTTGTGATAGTGGCCAAAGGCAGACCCGATATGATTATAGGGTGGATGCGGTATTTTCAAGTCCGATAGAAAGAGTTCTATCGAGTTTTTCACGTATTTCCCATGTATTTGGGATTTCACCCAAAACGATTATGCGATGTGATATGCTACCTAATGGTGGAGCCGATAGGGATTTTTGGGGTGATTGAATGGAATTTCACATTCGGATTTCACATGCGATAGTGTATTTTCCAGAAATCTCTATGTAATGAAATTTTCTCTGTTTTTGGGTTCTTTGCCTAAGAGAAGGCCCCAAAACCTCTGTAACTACTCTAGATCCTCATGAAATGCTGCAAGCGAGCATTTTTATAGGAAATGATGCATTTTGAAGCCACAGAGCCATAGAGCCAGATGGCTAGTTGAATTGACAAGGAACAAGGAAGCCGCAAAGGAATAGAGAGATGATGATATGCAGAGAAACAGCTGGGGTAGCCAAAAAGCTAGAAAATTACCTGAAATGAGGCAGAAGCAAGAGAGCAAGGCTAACAAGAGCTAATGTGTAGAGCAGCTAAGGGAGTCTTTGGAGTCACTTGGAGGTCAAGTGACAAGCCAAAGAGCTTAAAGCTGCAGAAAGCAAAAGCCAGAGCCAAAGAAGCCAGAGCTGAAGAGCCAGAGCCAGAGCCAAGAGCCAAGAGCTAGAGCCATGAGCAAGAGCTAAGAGACAGAGCTAGAGCCAGAGCCGAGAGGCAGAGCTAGAGCCAGAGCCAGAAAGCCTGAGAGCTTCAAAGCTAGGGATGAGATGGTGTTCTAAGCCCACTGTTTCTGTGTAATACAATGGAGTTGAGCATGGAGCTTGTAAAAGAACCTATACCATAATCCCAGAGAACCTAGTCGATTTTACTAGAGCTCACAAAGACGTAGCCCAAGAGTTTTGGGTGAACTCCTAATTAAACTTTTTGTCTTATGTGTGAAGTTCATTTGCTACATTGTTCCACTGTTATATGTTTACATCAATTCAAGCAAATCATCTTACAGCACATAAACAATTTTAAAACAAACATAAGCATACACCTTATTTTCAAGCACATATTTAATTCTGCATTGGTTAATCATAAATACTTGGGAATATTTAAGCTTTGGAAGTGGGATAGGTTCTTGTAAGTTAGACAAGAAGCCTAAGTGCCCCATTTTCAGATCATTAGAGCTCACATATAAGTATGGAAAGAGCACATTTTATCTTCTTTTAAACTTGAGGATAAATGTGCTTTAGAATTGGTTTTAAGGGAAAGTCATCACTCTCTTCTTACTTTATATCCTTATATTGAAATATATGAAGGAATGTGATTACATGATAATTAAGTTAGTGGTATTATAATTAAAAAAAATGAGTATTTGTGTTCAATGTGACCTTTACTTCTCTATATTATTGATGGTTGGTAAAGTAGGACCTTACATATGGTATCATAGCTAGCTATAACACTAGGGCCTAATGGGCCAACATGTTTTTTTGTAGGTTGATGATGTATGGATGTTTATTTTGCATGCATGTTGAATTGTTGTGTATGTTGACTTGGAATCATATTGGTTGCATAGGGGATATTATTATTATTACTATATCACTTGGAAACTCATGAAAGAAAAATAATGTTGTCTTATATTCCTTTATATTTCCGTTAAGACGCTTATATGATATTTTGTTTGATATGATCAAACAACATCCTAATCGGATGGTTCACATCCTATTCCCCCTTTACGTCATCATTTCACAAAGCCTTATGCATGACTCTCTCATTCCCCATAATTTCTGCCCTAAACAACATCATTTGAGCCAGTTTTAGGACCAACACACTCTGGCCTCTTGCCAGATAGCATTCACCTACAGGTTTCTCCATTGTCGCCTATGTTTATCACGTACAGGTTTCTCCCATTTGCACCTGCATTGGTTCTAGAAATCCGGGACAAATAGAGAGAATCTCGAAGCCTCCATTTCTAGAAGCTTCCAATATTTGTTGTAACCATTTACCTTAGATAAAACTTTTGAATCCTATCCTATCCTACCTTGGATTTTCCATCACTTATCCTTAGATCTCATCCTCCCATCAAGAGTGGATCTCAATCCCAATATTGGTAAAAGGATAAGAACTCCCAACTTTCCTCACTCCTCTATATATTTACAACCTTCCATATGCAAGGGGCTGGATTTGGAGAGTGATTCTACACTTATGTTGTTGTTGTGAGATTTATCCTTTCATGCATTTGGGGTGATTGGAGGTGCACTTTGTGACAAAGGAAGGACAAGTCAACAACTTGGAGGATATCTTCTACAAGATCGACACATATTTATGGTTGTAACTCACTCCATTTATATAAATACAAAGATTTATTTTGTTTCCCTGTATGTGATGTCGTTATTTCATGTATTTCAATACCATGTTGATCTATTGAATGAAGTAGATAGATGATGCTACACAAATCTCGTAGTTTGTTGGCTTGTGTTGTCTAGTTGTGCAAGTCTTAATTTTGGCAGTTGGAGCTAGGATTGGAGCATTCAAGCAAAAGAAGGAGAGAAAAATACGACGGATTCCAAGTAGGTATATTTCCCTCATCTACTTAGTTTAAGGAAAACATTAGGTCCTTTGTCATTTTGTTGTTCTAGGTTGCCACCAAACCTAGGGGAGATATTTATGTCTGCAGTCATAAATCTCATATAACCAAATCGGTGACCATAGTGGGAAGCGACGTATTCCCTTGGAGGTTCCTTAGTCCAATTTTCTAATCTACCTCTTTCATAGACCTTTGCTTCTTTAGTCAACCAAGAACAACCCTCGGAAGTGATTGCATTGAGTCTTGTTTGAAAACTTTGTGTCAGAATCCTCTTTCCCAAGACCAATGCACCCTCTGGTTTACTAACAAATCATTCAATTTCACCCCACCTGGTCCCTCTTTGTAACTATGTTGCAAAGCACTAGTACCTCTTATGCAACTACATTGATCCCTATTTTTTGCACAAAATTTTCCTTGTTTTCTCAGTATTGATTTGATCAGCCTACTTCCAGATGACCTTCCCTAAGTGTTGAGTGTCTCGTGGTCTCTCTGAAGCCTACATTTTTTTTTTCATTTATGTTTGATTGCCTTTAGTAAGAATTGGTTTTGATTTTTCTTTCTTCTTATCATTAAGTTTCTTGAAAACTTGTTTCAATTGATCAATGATTACCTAGATGAATTGTTTTTCTAGTCCTCATTCTGAAAAGTGCATTTCAATTGGTGATTAGACTTTACATCTTAGTTTTCCTCATTTTAAAAAATTAAGTGTAGTGAAAAGAAAAAATATTGTATTGGAATTTAGGTTTTTTCATCTACATTGATTTAGGAATAGTTGCATGAAAAGGGAATTGCATGAAGCATCCTATTTTCTGCATTTTCTATGTTGCATATTATTTGTCTCTTCCCTTCCTTAGCTAAATTCTCATTGAAGATAAATATTCCATTTCCCCATGCAATATTTTCATTTTAGGGAATTCAAGTGAACTTGTGGTGAGCCATAAAACTAAAACTTAATTCAAGATCAACTTAAAATTTACTGAATCAACCTAAGGATCATTTGTAACATTAACACAAACACATAGAGATGTAGGTTAGAGACGTGTTCTAACATCGTTAAACGTAGGATATGTCGTTGCTTTCCATCATGGGATCTTGGGGGTGAAATATTGTTCCACGTATGTGAGTGTATAGGCTCATACTCCACATACCTCCAAGTATATTGGTAGTGCTCCACACACGTAAATTATATGAGAATGCTCTCGTCGAAAGGTTACCCATTAGACAACACTACTACAGACTACACTCCCACGTACCGTCACATATACTTTGGGAGTCCCCCATATGTTGTTATCCATCCATAGGTAACCGAGTCTTCTGCCTTGTATACCATGATACATCGAACACAACATTTAAGGATATTGGATGCCATACATTAAGTCCTTGGTTCGCCAAGGTGTATATTGCAGTTCATGATTGCTTGGTAATCCTTTATGCCTAGATTACCCTCTTTTTCATTTATTTCTTTTTGTGTTAATAAAATTTACTATCCAATGTGGAACAACAAGATCCCCCACTTCATCGTTCACGTAGAATGAAAAATAAGCCTCCTCTTCCACCAAAGGATACTCATGATTGTCATCAGAAGCATAAAATAATGCAAACTACCAAATCAAGAAACTCAAGAACTACTTCTGGTCCTCCTCCTAAATTTGATCAACCAGAATAATTTTTCCCCTTGAGTACCGAACCTGAGATTACATCCACTCTTGTCAATGAAACTAACACGACTAATATTGAATTACATAAAACTTTGTTGCTTGAGGTTATACCTTCTGACCTTCCTGAATCAAAAACTTTATTTCTTTTAGTGGTTGCACCAGAGGAGCCTCAATCATCTTTACTTGTTAGTTCATGTTGGGCGCAGCACAACTTGACCTATATTTTGATGAAGAATCTGCATGTTGTGGAGTGAAGTGTGTAGTGAAGAATGTAGCAGAGCGCGAAGTGGACCACGTAGCGGAGTGTCAAAGTGGACCGCATGGTATATGGGCTTCGAGGTGGATCAAAGCCCCACATTTTTATAAAAATCATATAATATTGTAAAATATGAATGGTTTTCGGACCATAGTAGCTTGTATTAGGGGAATCCATGGTATATAGACCATGGTATTTTGATGATATATCCCTCAATGTAATAGTATATATAGGGATAAATAATAAATAAGAGAATCATATTTATGGTCCAAATCTGTGTTTATGGTTGAATTATTGTGATCTGTAGTTTCTAGCGAAGGAAAGGCTCTACAGCTAAGTGTGCAAAGGCATGAGTCTGCAGCTGAGTCCACAGACAACCTACAACTTAGTCCACATGTCAAGAACTTTTTTTATATACAAGGATTATATTTTCTTATTATATGTTATAGCATAGTAGTTTATTACAGTTGCATTTTATTTATAGCGCAATGATGATTATGGGTTTATATGATATGTTTATGTGATTATATAAATGTCACGAAATCATTTATGAATATTAAGTGTAAGAAAATGAAATGCAACTGAATTGAAACAAAAGGTTATATAAGATAATTGTGATTATATAAGAGAATTTAAGAAGCCAAAGTCTGAGTCGTAGTGCATCATTGAGTTGAAAGAAACTAAACAAAAACCTACTGAGCCTATTTGGGAATTTGATTAGAAATTCAAGGAATAATTGGATCAAATGACCTTCAAAATAGCTCCTCAATGACATTAGCAATGGTTTATAGTTGTGTTGTTACCACATATCAGACTACCATTGATGCAACAAAAGATAACAAGTCAAGTTGAAGATCTACAAATTGCAATGAAGTTGGAAGCTTCATCTATAAGAGATACTAATCCAGGTATGCAACTAATTCAAAGTCAGCTGGAAAACCTAACCCTGTAGATACAAGATATC
The DNA here is from genome assembly GCA_000404065.3 of Pinus taeda. Lineage (NCBI taxonomy): Eukaryota > Viridiplantae > Streptophyta > Pinopsida > Pinales > Pinaceae > Pinus > Pinus taeda. Next base: position 39,375 of record APFE030989291.1, read on the forward strand.
TAGAAAAGAAAAGAAGTCATAGAAGAAGTATGGTGTACGAAGTGCAGACCAGAGGGCCATTCTAAAGAACAATGTCTTGTCTTTAGAGATTACATGGCTAGTAGGGCACGGAATCCCTTAAATGCAGGATCTAGCCTTTGGTGCGAGATATGCAAGACCAGAAGCCAACATCACTCAAAATATTGTTACCTGTTAGATAAATATGTGCAGACTCCAAGAAACCTATATTGAAAATTATGTAAATCAGTAGGACATGATCAGAATAATTGTCAAGTTTATGAACTAATGATGGAGCATAGTGTTGACACTTATATAATGCAAGAAAAATAACATGGACATGAAGGCAGTGGATAGTGCAGTGGTCAAGGAGGCTACAAAGGAATAGGTCAAGGTGTTGGAGCTAGTCGAGGGTGTGGACAAATTATTTTCTATAACTATAGCCAGGTAGGTTATTTTGCGAGAGATTGTCAGAACCCTACTACGACATATAAGTACTGTAAATATTTTGACCATGTAACTGAAGAATGTCCTATACTTATGGAAAAATACAAGAAAAAAGGAATCAGCAACTGATAAAGAATATCCAAATGATGATCGTTGAAAGAAGGAATGACAAACCGTGAATTACTAATGTTACTAGAAGTGGAGTTACCACTGGTAGTGATAAAGAAAATAGAAAGAAGGAATCTGAAACTGCCTAGGTTAGAAAAACAACAGAGAAATCTCCTATTGTTTATATTTAGAAGGAAAAAGAAGTGTTTATGAAAGAAAAGTGAATCTTTATGGATGATGGAGCTTTGACCTCCATTACGCAGCCAAAGGCTGATCATAAAATATATTGTGATGTATCATTAGCTTCGACACAAATCAAGTTTCGACGTGGAATCAAGCTCCAACATAGGAACATGAGTCAACAAATCAAGGAGGCACTTTAAAGTCTTTTCTGCAAACTTGTATGAAATTATTAAGAGATCAAAAGGCTATAAAAGGGCTTCAACAGTTGATAGATTATTTTGCATCGAAAGAAACACCACAAGGTGAGATGTGCGTAGTGAATAATTTGCATCGACATAAGAGAATTGGAAGAGAAATGAGGCTTAGTGTGCAGATAGGAGAATATGAGATGGATAGTGTTATTCTAGATCTGGGATCTTATGCTAATTTTTTGACAAATGAGACATGGGAATTAATGGGTAAGTCAAATATACAGTGATCACCTATTCAGTTAAGGATGAAAAATCAGCAAAATATCTTTCCCTTAGGAAGACTACTAGGTGTAACAGTGAATATTGAAGGAGTATGCACTATTGTTGACTTTGAATTAATAGAGATAGTTGATGATAGTAACCCTTATCCTGCATTTCTTGGACTTGACTAGGCATTTGATAATATGGCCATAATTGATCTGAAGAAGAGACAAATGATGTTTAAAGGGATCAATATGAGAGTAAGTGTTCCCTTAGATTCATCAGAAGGAGTAAGATATACAGAAACAATCAAAGAACAGTACTATATAGCTAATATAGACAATATCTATCAGATGACATCCAAGGAATGGGATTTTGTCAACCCTATTGTAGAGGGCATGCTAACTTGGGAGCATGATAGTTCTTGTGCATTAGACTCAGAAGAAGAATTGAGAATTGGTAGAAAAGGCTGCATGAAGTATCTATAAGACGTTGTGCAAGAATTTCCAAATCAGTTCATTGCATGACATCTGAGGTATGTAACCTGCCTTCTTATGATGTCTTAGGTGATGTGAATATTTTTCTTGATGAATATGAGGAACAGGTTCCAGAGAATCAAAGGTTGTTAGCCTTGGATATAGCCCTAAAAGTTACCCCTGCTAGATGGCGGGGTGCACACAAGAAGAATATATAAGGATAGCAAGAATGTTGAATATTGATGTAGATAAGGTCTGGACAAATAGATACAGAAATAGAGATAAAATATTATGGTGAAACTAATCCTAGGAAGCATATCTAGCTATACACTATATCATGGAAAGAGATTCCACAACAAGAATAGGTACATGGATTCATTCATACATTAGAGACAATCCCTAAGAATTGGTACCTAGAACCAGAGCTTCGACATGGTACAGTAAATTGGGAAGACATGGTTCATGGTTTCATATTAAAATTCAACTTTGAGGATGATTACCCATTAGATGTTTTCCTTAAAATAGTCAAGAAGAGGATATTTGAGAATGTAACTCCACTAACATGGCAGAAACCTGATTGAGTTGTGCAAATAGAAAAAGAACGAGAATGTTATAACCTTACTGCAGAAAAAGAGGAAGATCCTCACAACATCGACATAGAAAAATCAGAAGGATACTGCGAAGTAAATGGGCCTGAGTTAGAGATACCGAATATAACAAAGCCACTAAATACAAATAAGGTGAACATATAATCAGATAAGGAGATTAATTTTGCAACAATAGGAGATTATTGGGATGAAGAGATAGTTAGTAAAGTTACAGAGTTACTTCATGAATATCAAGAACCATTTCCCACAAAGTTTTTAGAAATTAAGGGTATAGTAGGAGATCTAGGAGTTATGAAGATTCCCCTTAAGCCTGATGTGAAGCCAGTCAAACAAATACCTTACAGATTGAACCCAAAGTATAGGGAGAAATTAAATATAGAGCCTAATAAGATCATAGCAGCATGAATTATTGAACTAGTAGAAGAATCAGAATGGGTGAGCTTTGTGGTGGTGCAAGAAAAGAAGACTCAAGGAGAGATTAGGATCTATGTTAATCTAAGGAAAAATGATGCATGTTTACATGATCCCTTCCCTACCCATTTCACAGATGAAGTGTTAGACAACGTAGGAGTTCAAGGATCTTATTCATTTACAGATGGATTCTTAGGTTATCATCAGATTAGAATTGCACTTGAAGATCGGCATAAAACCACATTTGCAACAGAATGGAGCTCATATCAATACACGGTGATGCCTTTTGGACTGAAAAATGCCCCTACTACATTTTCTAGGGGAGTGGTCACATCTTTTAAGGAATACATCCACAAATTTTAGAGGTATATTTTGATGATTGGACAATATTTGGATTGTTAAGTAAACGTATTGGAAGTTTAAGACTTATGCTTGACACATGCAGAAATTTTCAGATCTTTTTGAACCTAAAGAAGTGTGTATTTTGTGTACCTTTTGGCATATTGTTGGGACATATCTTTTGTAAGAAATGATTGATGGTGGAACCTGTTAATATTGCTATTATTGTGAACTTTCCTCCACCTAAGACAGTAAGACAACTTCGCATTACATTGGGACATACAGGGTATTATAAGAAATTCATCAAGGGGTATGCTCATATTACTGCACCTATGGAGAAATTGTTGAAGAAGGATGTAACTTTCTTGTGGAATAAAGAATGTCAGAAGATCCTCAACATATTGAAAGAAAAAATGGTAGTTGCGCCTCTATTAGTGTTCCTTGAATGGAATAAGAAATTCCATGTCCATGTGGATGCCTCTTGTATAGATTTGGGAGTAGCATCGGCACAACCTGGCGAAGGAGAAATTGATCATCCTATAACCTTTGCAAGTAGAAATTTCTCCAAGGCAAAAAATAATCACACCGCTACATAAAGGGAGGGATTGGATATGGTGTATGATTTGTAGAAATTTATACATTATTTGTTGGGATCACACTTTAAAATGTTCACAGATCATTCTACACTAAAGTATTTGGTCAATAAGCTTGTCTTAGGAGAAAATATTTACAGATGGTTACTATTATTCCAAGAATATAACTTAGAAATCATTGTTAAAACATGAAGACTGAATGCAGGACCTGATCATCTATCAAGATTGGAAACAGGGGAAGGACCAACCAGTATAGAGGATAATCTCCCTGATGCATAGTTATTTGCAATCAGAGTTGTACATGAAAATTTTGCAAATATTATTTAGTTTTTTAACACAGGAATGGTTCCTTCAGAATATACTACATAGAAAAAGAAAGAATTAGTGGTTTAGGCAGTTGACTTTTCATTAATAGCAAGATAGTTATATAAGATGGGACTAGATGAAATACTACATAGATATGTCTCTGAATATGAAAGATGGATGATTCTAATAGAGGCTCATGAAGTTGCAGTTGGTGTACATTATGTAGGGAAAGCCATTGCACGGAAGATTTTTAGAGCATGATTATGGTGGTCTACACTACACAAACATCCAAATGAGTATTGTCGAGAATGTGATGTATGTCAAAGAACAGGGAATCCTTCAAGAAGACATGAGATACCACTAGTACCAAAAGTTTCATTGCAGACTTTTGATAAGTGAGCTATTAATTTTATTGGACCCACCAACTCACCTAGAAAAAGGACTAGTGTGAGGTACATAATCACAATGAATTACTATTTGAAAAGATGGGCCAAAGCACAACTAGTAAGGGATTGTAGCATTGAGACTATTACGAAGTTTGTTTTTGAGTATATATTGTCTAGATTTGGAAGTCCAAAGATTTTGATGATTGACCAAGGTTCCCACTTCCTAAATAAGATCATTGAAGCATTGAATGAGGAATTCCAATGTTATCATCAAAAGAGTACCCCTAATCACCCTCAGGCCACTAGAACAGTAGAAGCATTTAATAAGATCTTGGAGAATGCACTAACTAAGGTATGTAATGTGAATAGGGATGACTGGGACCTTAGAATTCCTGCGTACCCTGCTAAATTTTTGAAAATTTTGACTTTTGCTCTTTTAGTTAATTTTATTTTGTTTTTCTAGTAATTTTCCTCTGCCCATACCTGCATGTGACTGGTTGAAATCTTTCCTTGGATTGTTTCATTAGCAAGGTTTTTAACGTGAAATCCTA
>APFE030989291.1:47491-58046 GCA_000404065.3 Pinus taeda
CTCTTAAAGGAGAAGCACGAGATCGTGTCCGAACCAGTGTGGGAATCAATCCTTCCTCATTGGGAACGATGCCAGATATTCATGTATTACAAATGGTAAACCTCGGATTATTGTCGAGGAGCCTGGGGTCACTTGTTGGTAAACCTCGGTTTATTTCGAGGAGCCTTCAAGGGGATTGAGCTTGCTACTCTGCCCTTGCGTGCGTATCAGATCGTAGACTGTTCCCCTAGGTGTATTTGTTTTAGTTGGTAACCTTAGTGTCCATATTCTCTAGGATTCTTCCTAAGGTGACGGTGGCGGGAAGATCCCACTGTACCTGGAGCAGATGTCGGCTAGACTCACTTGGATTTTTTGGGGGGTTCTCTTCACTCGAGACGGTTAAAGTGAAGAAACTTAGTCCAGTCTATTCATTAAGCAGGTTGGGGTAACTATTCCAACCACTATTTCTGTATCGAAATCTGCGACGTTGAATTTCATCACCAACTAGTATTTTCGATCCGGAAAGTTACTGTTTGTGTGTGTCTGATCTCTTAGATTCTTTAGGCGTGCGCTTCAAATTTGTTTGGTTCTTTAGAGACTTTAGGTGATTTCATTGAGATTTTACTTTGTTTGCATATGAAGTAGTTAAAACTTTTTAGCTCTGGCTGAATTACCGAGACATTCCCGTAGACTTCGGGGAGAATCCCTGAGTTTGTTAATGTGGAGAATTTACTGAGGACTTCTCGTAGACTTCGGGGTCAACCTCCTGAAGAAATACCAAGCCACATTGAAGGCTTGAGAGTTCTCGTATCTCCCAGTAGCAGTAGAAATCAATCACCCAAAGAAGGAGAACCATCTTTGGTAGAATATTCTGATTCTCAACCCGTAGTAATTTCAGAGGTTACTGGTAGCATTACGTCTACTAGTTATATAGGTGAAGAACCTGACGTGTCTGAACCCGAATCTGAAGTTGCTCCAACTTCCGTATCAGAGTTTGCTTCTCCGACTCCTAGTGATCCTAGTTCTCCTAGGGTAGAAACCATAATTACCCAAGATCTTCCCGCTGGACTCATAGCGATCGAAGAACTTGCTATTGCGGATATCGAAGAAAGCTTCCCTTTTCCAGATAATCGACTATTTTAGAGTTTAGGGAGCGTGAATCGATTTTTTATAGTCCACCTAGGAGTACTAATTGGTACCATTCATTGACCAATCTTTTAGAAAATCCGAGACTCAGTGTTACACCACCTCACATTTTTTATCACCCTTCACCCAGAGGTCATTTTCCTGCATTGAATATGTCTAGTCCGTCATCCATGTATTCCCAATCTCCGGAAGCCTATTTATACGGCGGTCCATCTGTTCCTGCTAGGTACCAGTCCATTTCTAGTACTTTTGCAGGAGCGTCTCCTCGTCCTATCGAACAAAAGTTGTTAACTGGAAGTAGTGGTCCTAAACAGTTGAGTGCAGAAGAAATTATGATGATGTCAGGTCAACCTCAAGGCAGTCAGTTACCGCCTGGGGGGCAACCTCAAGGTACTCAATATGCACCTCGGGGGCAACCTCAAGGTACTCAATATATGCCTGGGGAGAAACCTCAAGGTACTCAATTTGCGCCTGGGGGCCAAACTCAAGGACAATACATACCTACGGGACAGTACATTCCTCAAGGTCAACCCCAGACCCAATACGTACCCCAAGGTCAACCTCACTACCAGTACGTACCCCAAGGTCAACCTCAATATCAGTATGCACCCCAAAACCAATATCCTCACGTACCTCAAGGTCAACCCCAGTATCAGTATGTGCCTCAGGGTTCTCAACCCCAAGGTCAATATCAACCTCAAGGTTACCAACCGCCTTCTGGTCAACCGTATTATCAATCTTACCCTCAACTCGGTTATGGTCCTCAGTATCCTCAAGTTCAATACCCCGGAACAAATTTGGTGTGGGATCCATCTCAAAATCAACAGGTTTTGCAACCGAATGTGCAGTCTTCATCCCAACCTGGACAGGCCGCTGGTCCATCTCAGCAACCCGTCCAGTCTACGGCTCAAACTTCTGCATCTTCTGTATTTTCTCAGGCTGGGCCTAGTACGCCTCGTACTCCGCCTCAAACGTCTGCTGCGACTACTGCAACATCTTCTCCATCTACCCCACCTTCTTCTAGAGTATCAGCAGCTCCGGTTTCTACTGTTCCTGCATCTACTCCTCAGACCTCTTTACCTCAGTCTGGACCTACGGTCCAGACTTCGGTCCAGATGCCTGTAGGAAGTACGGTTGTTACTTCTCAACCTCAATTTGTTCAACCTCCTACCAGGGACAGTACCAACCTCAATATGGTCCTGCTGCGCAGCAACCAACCTATCAGTATCAACCGTACCCTGGGTATACATATCAACAACCTTTGCAACCCCAGTATGGTCCGGTTAATCCTGGTTTTCCAGGAGGTAAGAATATCCCGAATGCGATTCCCATTCCAAGTTATCCTGGATATCCTCCTCCTGGGGCTGGTTTGCAAACCCCAAGTTTCAGAGACCCTAATCGTCAGTTACCATTCATTGCAACTTTAGATTTACCTGACTTAACGCGCCTTACGAACGATCCAATCAATTATCTTCCGTATTGGACACCAATGCCGAATAAGTTGCCCAGTGACATTCCAAAATTCGAGGTAAACCTGGAGAGGACCCGTCTAACCATGTGATGACGTATCACCTCTGGTGTGCATCCAAATCCATTTCTGATGATTCTATTCGTTTACGTTTGTTTCAACGCACTCTAGTTGGTCTTGCGGCCAAATGGTATATCGAACTACCGCGAGCCACTTTTTATGATTTTAGTCAGTTAGCTACCTCTTTTTTAACTCATTTTCAGTTGCCAGTCAAATATGACAATGGCACGGAGTTATTAACTTCATTAAAGCAGTCGACGTCCACTCACATCTCCGATCATATCCATGAATGGAGGCGTCGACGGCGTTTAGTGAAGGTTTATATTCCGGATCAAATCTTAGCTGAATGGTTCGTAAAATCCTTGTTGCCTAAGATCACTGAAGATGTAGCTAAAGCCGGAGTAGTTACTGAAGAGCAAGTCATTGCTCAGGCCCAGTACCTTGACTTAGTTTACACTCAGTCAGGTACTTTACACGAGAAGATTCCCAACCTACCTAGTCAAAATCAAATTGTTGCTGCTCCTTCAGGATCTCATGCCGCTGATGGTATGATTGGCACGGTGAATACTAAAAGTAAGAAGAAATCTTCTAGGAATTCTTCTCCGATAACAACTTTGCCAGATTCCCCGACAGGAGAATCTTCCCCGAAACTTTTCGCCGATATTCACGTTGTAGAATCTTCTACAGCCAAACCTAAAATCGGTGGTAAAAAGAAAGGGAAGAAGAAGAAAGATAAAGAGAAAAATCCAAAGGAGAAACCTGAAAAAGCGAAACCCTCTGAAGAAAAGCGCAAACCTCGTTATCCGTGTCTCATTTGTGATGAAGACCATTATACGAGAGACTGCCCTCATCGGGAGAAGGTTGCAAAAATGGTCAAAGGTTCCCAAACTCCTGCTGTCTTGAAGGATCCTTTTCCCGCTCAAGATAGTAAGATGATCGGTTCATCCTCCAGTGCCAACAAAGAACCCATCTTGATGATGTCTCATGTACAGATTACGACTCGATCGCAAGATTATGGTAGTAAAAGTCCTGTTGATGGAAAAGAAGCAGAATCTTCTCAGTCCAATCCATCAACCTCAGATCCCGGTTCCAATCCGCTACAGATCGAGAAACCTAACCAGGACTTAGTAATCAAACCGCCCACTAAGGGTGTACGTCGGAGATCTGCTTTCAATCCACATGCGAGAGCAGCTCAGAATTACAACATTGTTGAGGATTTAGCTATTTCACCCTCAGCAATGTCGGCTTTGGAAGTGTTGCAATCATGCCCAGCACAGCGCAAATTAATTCTTTCGTCTATAGGAGTTGTTGACATTCAGGACCCGAACCTAATAATCTTTGATCTAGAAAATAGTGCGTCGCGCCTCCCCCATCAAATGGGTGTCCAGATTCCAGTGATAGTCAAAAACAGACCTGTTCATAGGATTGTGATTGACGAGGGAGCTTCCACGTGCATTATGTCGATACAGTGTTGGAGATCGCTTGGTTCTCCTTCACTCAACTAATCCCCGACAATTCTTAAGGCCTTTGATGGCCGTGGGTTTCATCCATTCGGCATTTTACAGGATCTACCTATATAGGGGTTGAAGGCAAAACTGTTAATCTAGATTTGGAGGTGGTTGACGCCCCTCTAGATTACAACCTTCTCTTGGGTCGTAATTGGTCTTACGCTATGACAGTTGTTGTCTCATCGGTCTTTCGGCTCATCAAGTTCCCTCATAATGGAAAGATTAACTATAGATTAGTTGTCATATTTTTCATCCGACCCAGCCTCTGCTGAGAGTATTCAGCATGTTGGCAAAGCGACGATCCCTTATAAGGATGTTGGTGTAGGGTTAGTTAAATATTCTGGTTTACTGGGCACTTTTCATTTCCCGCCTATCAACGCATCGTCTTCTACTGCAACAATTCATATGATTTCATCAGGAACTATCGCTAATGATGATCTTTGGATCATTCCTTCTGAAACTGAGTTAGACTTGTTGGTACTCATATGCCTTTGAGTCCATATGAATTTGCATATCAAACTGTGCAGTCACTTTCCAACCCAATATCAACCAAAATCGACTTAATGAACGAAGTCCATGAAGACTCATTTTCAACATCAACCTCGGAACTAGAACTGTTTTCCGAATTTGTTCAATCAGATGAGCAAATTTGCGAAATCCTATGTGTTGATCAGTTACCATGGGAAGATCTACATCATAAATCTTCGTTCTTACCCGAGAGCGATCGTTTTGAAAACGACTTTTCATCCATCTTTACAGCTGAATATGTTAAGGACGTTCAGAGTCCAATGAAACATCCTAACTCTGAGTTAAATTTGGGAAATATTTCTAAAACCATTCCCCTTGACATTTTAGTTAAACCTGGAATAATTGAAAACGTTCAAATAGGTGCCTCTTGTACAGACGATGAAATCTAAACATACAAGGCCCTATTTCAAGAATTCCGCGACGTGTTTGCCTGGTCCTATGAGGAAATTCCAGGAATCGATCCAGCAATCGTAATTCATGAAATTAAAACCTACTCGGACGCTAAACCCGTTCGACAACGTTTACGTCAGATACACCCGAGAAAAGCTGCTGCGATTAAAGCAGAAGTTGAAAAACTATTGAAAGCAGGTTTCATTTATCCGATCCCATTAACGGATTTGGTATCGAATATTGTTCTGGTGAATTAAAAGTAGGAGACAATAAGAATCTGTATACTCTATAGGGATATTAATCGAGCATGTCCAAAAGACAATTATCCTACACCCTATATCGATCAAGTTATTGATGATTGTGCCGGCAGTGAAATTTTCTCCTTTATGGATGGTTTTTCGGGCTATAATCAAATCAATATTTTTCCTGCCGATCAACCAAAAACGACATTCACTTGTCCTTGGGGAAAATTTTCTTATTGCAAATTACCTTTCGGCCTTAAGAACGCCGGCACAACTTTTCAGAGGGCTATGTCTTACGAGTTTCATGATATAAAACACATTGTGCAACCTTATCTCGATGATTTGCCTGCTCATTCTTTACATCGAGCTGATCACCTCGTCCATTTACGAGCAATCTTCATGAGGTGTAGGTATTATCGAATTCGGTTGAATCCCCACAAATGCGTGTTTTGCATCGAAACGGGTCGGTTACTGGGATTTATGGTTTCAAAAGCCGGCATTTGTGTCGATCCTTCGAAGGTCGAAGCTATCATCAAATTGCCTCCTCCTTCGAGTCTTTGCCAACTCCAAAGTTTGCAAGGGAAAGAAAACTTTTTATGTCGATTTATCCCTAACTACGCCGAGATTACAAAGGGTTTTACCCGGTTGTTGAAACAAAGTGCTTCATTCTTTTGGAATGAGATAGCTCAGAAATCTTTTGATGAGTTAAAACATGCGTTGACCCATGCACCGCTATTGCATCCTCCCAACTACAACCAAGATTACCACTTGTATCTCGCTGCTTCCTATTCCACTATTGGGATAGTGTTAGTTCAAGAGGATGAATTCGGAACGAAACATGTGATATATTATCTTAGTCGCATGTTGAATCCCACTGAGTTGAAATATTCACATGTGGAGAAATTGGCCTTGGCCGCCGTTCAAGCTGTCCAAAGATTTCGTCATTACATTTTATTACGCAAGACTATAGTCATTTCTGATTGCAACCCCATGATCTACATTTTGACCAAACAATTGCTGGGGGGAAATTACTCCAAATGGATTTTCATCTTGCAGGAGTTTGATTTGGAATTTGAAAAATCCAAGTCAAAGAAATCTTTAGTCTTTGCGGAACTTATGTGTGAATTTCCCCGTGTTGATTCAGAGACTGTGGCGGAGGAGCCCATTGCGGACGAATCTTTGTTTCTGATCATCACTTTAGATCCATGGTATGGAGATATCATCACTTATCTCCAAACCCAAACCTTTCGGCCCAATCTTTCACTATCCGACCATCGCAAAGTTCGATTCCAATCCCAGTAATACAAAATTATTGGAGATACTCTTTATCGCCTGGGGGCAGACTCTATTTTTCGACGTTGTCTCACTCATGAGGAAGCCGAGAGGATTTTAAATGACTGTCACTCTGGAGCATGTGGCGGTCATATCTCTGGGTATGCCACTGCCCAAAAGATATTGCGCGCTGGCTATTTCTGGCCGTCTTTGTTTAAAGACTCTATTACTGCGGTCCGAAAATGCCACAATTGTCAAATTTTTGATCGAAAGATGCACGCTCCACCTGCTCCTCTTCACCCTATAATTGCTGTTGGTCCTTTTTCAAAATAGGGTATCGATTATATTACATGTAACCCTCACTCAGCTGGGGGGCATGTGTACATTATCCTTGCAGTAGATTATTTTACTAAGTGGGCCGAGGCGATGCCTACATTTGACGCAGACGGCAAAATAGCCACAATTTTCGTATTCAAACATATAATTGCTAGATTTGGTGTTCCACAAGAGATTATCACTGACCATGGGCATCATTTTCGAAACGTTATGATGACAGAACTTACAGATCAGCTTGGCTTGCGCCATGACAGTTCAACTCCTTATTATCTGCAAGCTAATGGTCTGGTTGAAGCCATCAACAAAGTCTTAGTCATCATGATCCGACGAATCATTGGGATTCATCGGTCGAACATGCACAACATTTTATTCTCAGCGTTGCGGGCATACCGAACCTCAGTCAAAACATCAACAGGGTTCACTCCTTTCCAACTAGTTTATGGTTTGGAAGTCGTCTTACCTATTGAATGCGAAATCCCGTCATTGCGAATGGCCATCGAATTACTTACATCTACTTCCGACGAGGAAAGATGTTTATTATACTTAGCTCAGCTAGATGAGAATCGTCGCGATGCTGCATTAGCGATCGAATCTCATGCCAAACGTATTAAGGCTCAGTATGATCGAAATATAACCCCTCAAACTTTTTCGGAAGGAGATTTAGTCCTCTTGTATGATCAAGCGAATGATAAATTGGGCACTGGAAAATTCGTGCCTATGTGGCATGGTCCTTTTGTTGTCAAGCGAAAGCTAGCCAAAGGGGCATATGAGTTGGTAGACTTTGACGGGGTCTCTTTAGGTAAACCCAGAAATGGTCTTTACCTGAAGAGATATTATGCTTAAATCGAGTGTGAAGATTCGTTAGTTAGGTTAGTTTTTCTTTTAGCTGGTGTGTTTTAGATTAAAGTGTGCTTAGCTTAGAAATTGAGTTTTCCGTCGTTATTCCTACTTATCTTGGTTTTACGTTTGATGTCGCAGATGTCGACGCCTATTCAAACATTTATTGGTTACGCTGATGGCGCTTGTCGTAGTACACGGAACAGTTCTTCCGCAGCTTGGGTTATCTATTCACCCTCTGACGAGTTAGTATCTATACATGGGGTAAGCCTTGGTCAAACAACGAACAACATTGCAGAATATAGTGCAGTAGTGGAGTTATTATCTGAATCTATTTCATTCAGGATTCAGAGTTTGATAGTGAGGTTGGATTCTGAACTCGTTGTATTACAGCTTAATAGAGTATATGCCATTAGAAATCCAGTTTTATTAAGATTATTTTTAAGAGTGCGTCTCTTGGAACGTGAATTTGATTACATTGAATATCAGCATATTCCAAGATCTTTAAATACATTAGCAGATGCAATTGCTTCTCAAGTGTTAAGTAGACATGTGCGATAATCATACAAGTAAATTTAAAAACATTCATAACATGTTTAACAAGACAAGCCAGTAATAACGATATCATATATATATAGGAGTGTGTCAAAAAATACATCGTCCTTGATCATAGGTTGAGAAACACCTTATGATCGGCAAAAATGATAAGTACAAAAAGCAAAATGTCACATATGACTACATAAGTGATCATCCCATCACTGGTGATGATCTCGATACGAAACCACTGCACGGGCCACCTTACAAAGGAACCTCCTAAAAGGTCCTGGGACTCCAATCACGTAGCGCTGAAACTGACGAGGGATGTCGTCTATGCTAGTCTCAGGAATGTCCCCTGTCAAGCGCTCTAGGTGACTCTGCAACTCAGCCAAGGTCTCTGCTGATTCGTCCTGTGGGGCTGGAGCTGGCGCAAGTGGTTGCTTTCTCTCGAAAGGCTGGAGAGCGGCTAGTCGCTGTGGACCCACATCTACATTTTAAAAATTATTACTATTAGTTTTGAGACGATATTAAAAATAATAAAAATTAACATTAGGAAAATGTTGAAAATGATTACCTGAGTCATCCCACTGCTCTCCTGGAGGAAGAGCCATGTGGGTCTCCACGAAAGTCAATCCCAGCATAAGGAAAATCCTGGATAGAGAAAACTGATGTTCCAGCCACTGAAAGAACTCAGGTTTGAACCGGATGACCTCGGTCCCCTCGTCAGGATGACGGGCCATGACTGCGACCCATCGCATCAGTCTAGGCTCTCGGGGATGCCCAACTACAACTGTGAGGTGCTGCGAGATGAGCATAGGAATCCTCTCCAGGATAGCACCATAACCAAAAGTCTTTAGCCGTCCGTTCTTGGCCCTAGTCAATTGGCCCTTCACATTTGCCAACACAACATCGCACCAGTTGAAAACGGTGCCCTGAAAGCAATCGACTGCCATACGCATCTGGGATCCAATGGCAATGTGTAAAGCGGCAGCCCCGCAAAGTTGAGTAACAATGAATGCAATTACCTTCAGTTCAGGAAGAGATATGTACTTTATGTCTATCCCTTTGTCTCTAGACTGCCTGTTGCAGTACTCTAATCGAAGGCTATCAACGGACTGGCCACCCGCCCTAACCCCGAACAGTGTCAAGTCAACGCCTCTCTTAGGAAAACCGGTCAAAAAGTATATATCAGCTGGCTCAATCTCGAGCTGGTGGCCACCAATGAAGAAGCACTGGTCATGGATGTTCCACCTATCAACCATCCACTGCAAGAAATCCACCTGAGCCCTCATGCCAGGAATGGCCCAGTATTTGTACAGTCCGCACACCCTCTAAGCCTCAAGCGAAGGTTGTTGATTCCATGCGGCAACATCCACATCCTCGTGCTCTCGTTGTCTCCAATCTAGCATGATATACTCCCTACATCAAACCACAAGATCATTTAGAATGCTAGAAATGTTTTTCTTTGGTCAAATTTTGAGAATTTTTGGGTTAAAAACCCTCACGGCGGGGTCCGCACCCTTCCTGTTGGACACAGTGCGTGGGGCTGCACTTTGTCCACATGGAAGGTGCAAACCCCGAGCTTTTTCCCAATGGAGAAAAAGTTGGGGTCCGCAGGTTCGCAGTGGTGAGACTGCGTACCCCGAGCGCGGGTTTTTCGCCCAAAAACCCTCCTAAAAAACAAAATAAATGACCAAATTGAAAAACTAAACAGATGAAAAACAAGAGGAGGATGATGTGGATTACCTGGTGAAGACAGCGTCCGATTCTGACAGATGGATTTTCCGCAATCCTCTCGGGAAGTTTTCAGAGCAAAAGCACTATTTCCTCACCCAAATCACAAATGGTAAAAATGAATGGTAAAAACCCCTTTTTATAATTTTTTGAGTAAATAAATGCAAATTTGTTTATGTTTCACTTTAAAAAGGTATTATTTCGACATTTTTATCTCTTTCAAGCAGGTATGAGTAATGTTTGTGTTTTTGTGCAAGATATCAGGGTTATTCAGGCGAAATTTATTATTTTCAACCAGAGTCATCTTTTAAGCCCTTTTCTGACTCCTAAAACATGAAAAGATTGCCGAGTTTTTCTTTTAAGCTCGTTAAAACGGAATTAAAAGACGGTCGGTTTAAAACTCTTTTTTGGCCGCAAAAACATAAAAAGATCGCCAGATTTTTGTCGTTTCAAATTCGATATTGGTTATAAAACGACGTGTCCTTGGTCGCTTTTTTACTTTTTCGGATCAAAGACAC
>APFE030989291.1:58056-71000 GCA_000404065.3 Pinus taeda
CATCGCATCAGTCTAGGCTCTCGGGGATGCCCGGGTACAACTGTGAGGTGCTGTGGGATGAGCATTGGAATCTGCTCCAGGCCAAAGCTGACGACTATAGCACCATATCCAAAAGTCTTTAGTCACCCATTCTTGGCCCTGGTCAATTGGCCCTTCACGTTGGCCAACACAACATCGCACCAGTTGAAAACGGTGCCCTGAAAGCAGTTGACTGCCATCCACATCTGGGATCCGGTGGCAATGTGTAAAGCGGCAGCCCCGCAAAGTCGCGTAACAGTGAATGCAATCACTTTCAGCTTAGGAAGGGATATGGTCTTTATGTCTATCCCTTTGTCTCTAGACTGGCTGTTACAGTACTCTATTCGAAAGCTATCGACGGAATGGCCACCTGCCCTAGCCCCAAAAAAGGTCAAATCAGCAATAGTTAGTCTCCTAGTCAGTTAGTCTTCTAGTCAAGTTTTCAGTCTCTTACTCAGTTTTTATCTGAGTATGGGAATGCCTACCTCAGTGATGATATGATCTCATATATATATTTTGCATTGAATGTTTTTACAGGTTCCAACCAGGCTCCTCGCAAGATGATCTTCGAAATGATAAAGCACTTCACTCTTCCTATATGAAAAATAGAAAAAAATCCTCATATACTACAGACTTCGCACTTTAGGGGGCAATCTGTTACACAAAAATATCGTCACCTTGATTATTTGCAGTCGGTGTAGGCCTATCATCACCTATACCAGCTTCCTAAGCAAGTCTTAAACCTCAGCTCTTCAAAACAAGCTTGAGAAAAGAGAGAAAGACATCAAAAAAGCAATATAACTCTGGTTGTGCACTTTCTCTTAGCTTTTCCTGTGGGCCCGCACCTTTTGTTCAAGATATCTGCGTACTAATATGCTCTGTATGTAAAGGGGAGGGTGCGTACCCCTGTAAAAGTCAAAACGCGCAATTTTTATCTTTAAAAACTCATCTTGGGTTGATTCTAGAGTTTTCTAGAAAGATTTGTTACGTGGATTGTTCGCTCCAAGTGGTTCATGCATCCCATACAAGGAGGAACTAATCCCTTGTTGAGAGGAGCTATCCCTTTAAAGGAGGAGCTAGTAACTGATCTCCATTGCACTATAAATTGAGGCATTGGGTCAGTGGCCAAGGGGGTTAGAAGCTGAACTTTTGAGGGTAAATGCTAGTGAAATCAAGACTTCCTATTTGAGCTTAAGAGGAGAGATCACATACCTTTTTGGCCCCATCAGAGAGTGAGTGAAGCTTGTCAAAGTAGAGGAGACTTCTTGTTGGACCCTGGAAGGAGCTTGTACAGCGTCAAGGCAAAGGTTGTAAGGTTCTTTTCTTTTGAATTAATACAATCAAGCTTGTTTTTCTCAACAAGTATCTTATGCTATTTGTTTCATGGATTCCTTGACTTTCATGTTAAATATGTTTTATAATATTGGATATTCAGGTGTTATTTAATTGTTTTCCTTGTTTGTGCTTGCAGGTTTGCGATAAAGGAACTTACTTGGATGAAAGAAGCGAAGGCATCTCCGAACTTGCGTTGGACATGAGCTAGGCCCTTAAACACACTTGTTTCCCATTACTTATAAAGTGCATTTAGAGAAAGATAGTGTTTGGTTGGTTTGTTTGTCATTAGGTCTTCACTAGATTCTAGGAAGGTCTATCTTGTCCACAAGATCGACTGATTCCACGTGACAGCAAGGTTCAAGTGAAAGGTTTGTCTGATGTCTGGAAGAGCAATTGAAATGGATGGTGACACCATTACCAACATATGCAACACATTAACAACAAGATTCATATAATTTCATGTGAATTAGTTCATACATAAGTACATAAGTTAAACAACACATATCATTAAAGCAACCGGAGCAGTCCAACTACAATAACAACATATGCATGAAAAATGTGTTGGATCTTATTATATAAAGAAGTGTAACTCACAATCATACAATACATCCATGTAAACCTGCTAGCCCCAATAGTGGAACATTACATCCACATCTGCCTACTCCTCCAAAGAGATATACTAGCTCCATGCAGTGGAGAAGCCAAGGCGCATTACAATACTCTCCAAGCCTTCTTCAAAATAGTCTAAGTAGAAGCTTGACTGACCAAAAGCCTATACAATTAGTTATGAGGGACTAATTATAGCAAAGGGTGGGATGATGCTTAACATTTCCCTTTGTGACCATTCAACTACCCTCATGACTCTTCACCTACTCTAGGATTGTTACATCCACTCTTGACACTTGACTTACACTTGACATGACTCGACATTACAATGCACATGTACCCATGTCAACAATGGCTTGGACAAACCAAAATAGACATCATTCGGACTTAGACAACCATAGAATTCCAACTGCTCAACATCCTCATGCTGATCAACATTGACATATTGATTCCAAGATTGGTAGTCCTTGAGAGTGTTTGTGTGTTCTGTTGTGACATCTGTCTGAAACCTAAACATTTCCTCGATAGCATCTGGGTACACTACTCAAGCTCCTCTCTCCAACTCGTATGTGAGCATGCACATCATTGTCTTTAGTGTGGCCAAACCAGCAATGTACTTGTACATGATATCTACACTGATAGGAGGGTCTAGGCTGGTGGCGGTGCGCATCAACTTGTCGAAGTACAATTCAAGCTCCTGTTGGACCTGCTTCTTGGTCTTCGCCTCGGTGAGAGTCCTAAGTGATGGGATCGCATGAGTGTGCACTATAACTTCCATGCTTTTCAATACTCATGCATGGGAAGCCTATATGCAAGTGATGAGTTGTGGTAAGTCTTCATAGTTCCGGATTTGACTCCGGATACATGGTTGCAGCTCAACCGCATTGGCTTTCATCATCTTTGGCAACTGAAGCGAGGCTCCCTTATACTACATCATCCAAACTTGCATGTTATCAATACCAGTATGTATGTTCTTCAAGATGCATGCTCTTCTCGCACATCACTACTGCCATCCCGTGATATGAATGACTGTTTGATGCACGGTACCAAACTTGGAGTACAATGCTCGCATAACTGTGTCCAAGGAAAATACTTCATCTAGTATTTCCTTCTTCAATTCAGCTCAGGCGAACATTGTAACCAAGTCTCCTCCTTGCTTGGCCACCTGTAGTTCCTTTGCCATTTTCTCATTCTCAACTATGAGAAAACGAACACTTAAGCTAGTGGTTTTGGCATACACTCTAGTTGCATCAACCAATACAACTAGATGCTTGTGCACATCAGTCACGATCACTTGCTCTTCAAATTGTGCAAGGGATGTTTAGTCCTCCAGAGTTGGTACTCTCTGAGACTGCACAACTCTGTGATGATATTTTTCAAAGGAGATGTTGTGCATATCTACTTCCGGTTGACCACCAAGGATCTCAGTGCCTCCTTGGTCATTCGAAACTTGATCATCATTAGGATGCAATGAAGTAGGTGAGTTAACCTCTTTGTGGTGAGGCATCAGGTTGATATCATGTTCCAAATCCTTCTACTCCATGTCTGCATCCAACTTTTCAAGAGCCTATTCTATCTCATGAGAAAATTCTTGCCCCTGCAATGTTTAACCATGTTCACCTGATGCTAGTTGTTCAAATGAATCAACTACTTGTATGGGCATTTCTTCATCTATCTTCACATGATGTGACCTCTACTGAATCTACTAGTTCTACACTTCCTTCTCCTATTGGCACAACTCTTTTTCTTTCCATATTTACTCCCTCATCTCATGCAACTCCTTCTCTGCTTCTTCCATTCTCTTCTTATCCCTCTTCCTTCACGTGACTTGCTTGTCACGTTGTTGTCTCTTTGCCTGAATAGCCATAGTTGCTTGTTATACAAGTGGGTCTACTTGAAACTTGCAGCTTTTCTCCTCCTCCATGTAATCAACAATCTGCATCTTCCCTTTGTCTCGCACAGATATGCTTGGATCTACTGCCTCTGTTGTTGCTACCACTGCTGCTATTGTTGGTGCTCTCTGTGGTGCTACTTAATGTTTCTTTGCTAACCACTCTACGGCGAAGTCGACCTGTTCATTGGGTCTGGAGGAATTGTAACAATATCTCCATGAGTCCTGCTCAGCCCAATGACATGCACCCTGGATCCAGTTGAATTGAACTCTCATGTAGTGATCCTTCACAATGCAATGTCGGTCATATGGGTTGAAGCTTCAGAGGTTGAAAGGATACTTTCTCATCTGCTCTACTTCAACATCTGCTTGCTTTATATTCCAGATCTCATATAACCCAATCCGCAATGAGAGAGCAGGCCAAGGTGCCTTCTTCTTCCGTTGTTGTCTAGCTGTCAATCTTGTCGAGATGTGGTATGCTACTTCCTGCATGAAAAGCACGTCCAAGGCAAACTTTGGTAGAACATGTAGAGACTTCTCCACATTGAACACTCAGATGAACATGCCAGACAGTAAGGCATACTAATCTGCAATGCCTAGCAATTCCTTCATCACTTCCTCTGACATGCAGGGTGGATCCTATTTGAATATCAACCTGTACACTAGGGTGAAAAAATGGTCAGACAGTCGTATGATCACTCATCTAAAGCTGCATTTGGAAAACAGCTTCAAATACATGTTCACAATAGTCTCCATCGGTGACCATGCCCAATCCAAACTTGGGAACTCATGTCAAGCACAGACTGCATTTAGAATGTAAGTGGACATATAAATCTCTGCATACATACCATCGGGTGATTGTCGAACCTTCGTGACTTGCTCCTTCAGCTGATTGGCCAGTATGCGAGACCATTTGCATAGTATTCCTTCTCTAGCCAGTTGTCTAGCGCAACCACCCAAATCTAAGGGAAGGTCCTAGTGCTTGCTTGGCCACTCAGTAGACATGCGAATATGACCAAGTATTGGTATGCCTTCCTCAATATCTTCGTCTTATAAATCTGATTGGGTGTCATTTTGAAACAAGCTGGCTCCTTTACCCAATCTTTCAAAATGTCTCTGGACTGGCCTCTGCTATTGGGCAAGATGAACGGGGGAGTCATGATAGGGCTCAATCACCTAATACATATCATCATAATCTCATGCCTAGAAGGTTGCAAACTTCTTCCCACTGACACTGTTCAAGTTCATCGTTTCAAGGTCAGTGTGAGAGATGATCCAGTGAATCATATCTACGCATGGGAATGTGGGGTATCTACATGCAATCTAGTACAAGCTGGACTTATGGATTTTCACGTACACCTGATGTTATTCAAGGTCTTCCCCAAAAGTACTTGCAAATGTTTCATTCACCTCTTGCCACTTCAATTTGATGTCCTTGTCTAGATACAACTTTGTATCTTCATAGATTGGCAAACCAGAGGACACTTGCTTAGCTGTTGCTCCAGCTGCCATACCATCAGTGTCTTGAGATCCTATTCCCTTGGAAGCCATTGATACAGATGAACACCTAAAAGATCTGGAAACAAGCACCATGCATGGTAAGAAATATGTTCGTGAAAACAAAGCAAATTCGAGGAAGGACATAACACATACCTAGGAAACTGATGAGCAAGATTGTGCAAATTTCACTGCGAGGCTGAGTGACTGGCTACTAGAACTGTGCAAAAGGAAGTTTGTGTTGTTTGGGAGGTTGGACTGGCTGCTAGATCTGTGAAATGAGTAGTCCAGTTGGGCAGTTGGCTACTGGGATTGCGCAATGCGCAATCCCATCCGAGAAGGACTGTTGGCCTAGGGATAGATTTGAGTAATTTCTTGGGGCAAGTAGCCACTTTCCTCCAGGGATGCAAAAAATAGTCCAGGAGGTCAATGCCAGGCCAGAATGTGAAAATCTGGAGAGGAAGGTGAGCCTTCCTTCCCTAGATTGTGTAATGGAGCCTTGGTGAAGGCAGAGACCGAGCCAAGGTTGGCTCGACTCTTTGATGGGCAACTGAAAGCAAGTAAGTCAATGAAATACATGGTGACACTAAGTGATAGTAGAAGAAAAAAATAGTGCATGCAAAACATGAATGGAGGATTCAGCAAACAGATCAACTTGCATGTGGGTGAGGTTGTTTGCCGGTTGGGCGAACGTCCGTGAAAAACAATTTCATGCATGCGACAACAGTGAGATAGCGATGAAAATTGAAATAGAGCTAGGACAAGATAGAATATATGTAAATGATAGCATGCATTTAAATAAATCAAGCAAACAACACTCACACAAGTGAATACACAAAAAGTGACAGAAATGTTGAAAAAGACAAGTTGAGGCCACCTACCCATGAATAGTTGAACCGGATGTGTCGAAGAGTCCTGGATGTATTGTGGGATGTCAGAGCTCCAATATCGATGTGAATGAATGAGATTTGATATGTTGAATAAATAAGTTTGGTCTCATGAGGCACATGCCACAAATCTAGGTGTTACCGAGAATAGTGTCCACTTGGAGCTGCTATTCCCACTAAGACTGGTAACTACCTTAGAAACAAACAAGTAAAGCCTACTTTCACTTTCCTTTACGAAAATAGATAAGAGGGAACAAAGGAGACCAACCTTAGTCTTGTGCTTGGTTTCCTTGTTTGATTCCAAGATAGCTACCAGTCTTAGTGGGAATAACAGCTCCAAGTGGACATTATTCTTGGTAACACCTAGATTTGTGGCATGTGCATCATGAGACCAAACTTATTTATTCAACGCATCAAATCTCATTCATTCACATAGATATTGGAGCTCTAATATTGGTGTTACAGTACAATTCTTTTGGGATCAGGTCGCACAAGCTTCCTTTGATGCTTTAAAACAAACTCTAATAAAAGCGTCATTAATGTATGCTCCTGATTATCAAAAATATTTTAACCTGTATTTGGCTGCAGCAGATACGACCATAGCAATGGTTTTAGTTCAAGAAGATAATGGAATTGAACATCCTATATATTATTTAAGTGAAACTTAAATGATACGGAAATGAAATACTCCTACGTTGAAAAGCTCACCCTAGCAGTTGTTCAAGCGATACAGAGATTTCGACACTACGTCCTCTTCAGAAAAACTACCATTTTGTCGAATTGCAACCCCATGACTTATATATTGTCGTGATAGTTGTTGGGGGGAAAATATTCAAAATGGATAACAATTTTACAAGAGTTTGATCTAGAATTCAAAAAATCCAAATCAAAGGAAGCCCTGGTATTCACGAAGTTACTATGTGATCTCCCATCATCATCCAACGATGCAACATCCAAAGAAGCAATCGTGGATGAAATTTTTTTTTTGATATCTTCAAGTGATCTGTGGTATGGAGATATAATCATCTATCTCTAGACACAAACATATAGGTCTAATACCTCACACTCGGAACAACGACGAATTCGATACCAAGCAAAAGACTACGTGATCGTCGGTGATACCCTTTACCGTCGCGGTATCGATACAGTTCTGTGGAGGTGCCTCACCCATGAGGAGGCCAAAAAAGTCCTGAATGATTGTCATTTAGGCGCATGTGGGGGGCATCAATCTGGTTATGCTATGGCGTAAAAAAATTTACGAGCAGGATACTTCTAGCCAACAATGTTCAAAGATTTCATAAACGCAATTAGAAGTTGCCATGCTTGCCAAATTTTCAATAGAAAAACCAGAAGATCACCCGCACGGCTGCAACCAGTAGTTGTTGTTGGGCCATTCCCCAAATGGGGCATAGATTTCGTGACATGTAACCCCACCTCGACCAGGGGGCATGGGTATATCATAGTCGTGGTAGACTATTTTACCAAATGGGTCGAGGCGATGCCTACATTAAGCAACAACGGAGAAACGGTTGCCATTTTCTTTTTTAATCACATAGTCTCCAAATTCGGCATTCCACAGGCCATAGTCATGATCATGGATCGCATTTTCGCAATCACATGATGGTTGAGTTGGCTGCCAAATTAGGACTGTCCCACGACAGCTCCACTCCGTACTATCCGCAAGCTAACGAACAAGTTGAGGCAATCAACAAGGTCCTAAAGCACATGTTGCAAAGAATGATTGGAGTCCATAAACTGAATTGGCACCTAATCCTGTACTCGGCCTTGTGGGCATACCAGACATCGGTAAGAAATGCGACCAGGTTTACACCTTTTCAACTTATGTATGGTCTGGAAGCAATCTTACCTATTCAATGTGAAATCTCGTCCCTCAAACTCGCAGTCGACCTTCTCCCCAGAACCTCAGAAGAAGAGGCTCATTTCTTGGAACTAATCCAATTGGATGAAATCCACCATGATGCAGCTTCGGCTAACGAATCTCATAAGAAACAAGTCAAAGTGCAGTTCGACAAAAATGTCAAACCTCATGTTTTCTCAGAAGGTGACTTGGTCTTAATTTACGACCAGGAATCCGATAAGTTGGGAGCAGGGAAATTCAAATCGTTATGGATGGGTCCCTATATTTTTAAGTGTGTATTAGCAAAAGGAGCCTACAACCTGATGGACTATGATTGGATTCCACTAGCGCAACCCCGCAACGAGTCGTACCTCAAGCGTTACTATGCTTAATTCTGCGTAGTAATCCTTATGCTTTTGTTACATTTTTGTTTTTGTTAAGAGAAATTATTTTGGTTAGGTAATCCACTTTTTTGCATTCATTGCAGATGTCGAACCTATTGGAATCATTCATTGGATATGCCGAAGGAGCAAATCGTAGTTTGCAGAACCTGCCTTCTGCAGCATGGGCCATTTTCCATCCCAACAGCGAGTTAGTAAGTTTCAGAGGGGTATGTATTGGTCGAGCAACGAACAATATCGTTGAATATAGCGCATTGATAGAACTCCTCTCTGATGCCATCGCACATGGCATATGCTAACTTGTCATCAGGCTAGACTCACAACTTGTCATTCTACAACTCACCGGCATCTATTCTGTATGGAATCCAGCCATCTATCGCATGTTCCTAAGAGTCAGGATTTTGGAAAGATAGTTCAATTTCATTCAATATCAACATATTTCCAGAAGTCTAAACACATTGACAGACTCATTGGAAAGTTATGTGTTAGATAGACAATTGCGACATTTATAAAAAAGAAGCATCACATCAATATATGCAGCAGGATCATGTAACTTAACCAAAATAAAGCTCCGAAAATCAAAAATATATACATAACTGTTTGTAGTTTATACATAATGTTCTATAACCAAGACAAAATTGGTCGAATGACCCAAAACTCAAAATGCTAGGGGGCACCCTAGTCTAATGATGCTGGTGGTAACAAGTCACTGCCTGTGCAATCCTGCGTAAAAGCCTAGTCCATCGACTCAGCACTCCAGTAATATGTCGCTGCAACCGCAGAGGCAGCTCATCGGTCCTCATGTCCAGGATACCAAGGGTGAGACCCTCGATCTGGTCCTGTAGTGTTGAAAGAGTATCGACCACGTCAAGGTCATGAAGGATGGCCCTCCCCACAACCTCTCCTGCTGGAGAGGCTGCTGGGTCTTTGCAGCATACTATTGGTCGAACTGGTCCAATATCTGCATGAGCACATGAGTTTTGATTAGTCTTGATCAAAGAAAGCATAAGAACATTATAAGAAAAATAAATAGAGATATGGTCAGAATATTTACCCATAGCACCCCACTGCTCACCGGCCGGCAGCACTAAATTCGGGTCACCCTAGAAATCCATGCCAGCATATGGAAACTTGGCATAAACCATCTCCTGACGATTGAAACAATAGAATAAAGTATCAGAAAAGGAAATATGAGGCTGGACAACATGCCGAGACATGAGGTCAACCCATCTCTGCATCCGTGGTTCAGTCGGTGGAGGTAGGCCAAGTGAGATGTACTGCGGCTGCATCAATGGGATCCTCTCCAAAGCGAAAGTGTTCAAAATAGAACCATAACCGAAGTTCTTGGATCTTCCGCTTTTCACCTTGGTCAGTTTTTCTTTCATCACAGAGAGTACTGCATCACACCAGTTGAACACCTTCAATTTAAGGCATTCCAAAGCATACTACATGTAAGACCTGTTAGCTATGTGAAGAGTAGAACTACCAGCCAGTCTAGCAAAAGTGAACAAAATGGTCCTCAAGGGCTAGTCAGTGACATCTCGGATATTGATCTTGCCGTCCATACTCGGCTGAGATCCCTCTCTGTAGTGCCGACGAATATACTCCCTCACGGACTCACCCCCACGGGCAGAGCCCGATAATGAGAGAGGGGCACCATGCCTCAATAAACCAGTCAGGAAATATATGTCCATGACAGTCAAGGGGATCAATTTGCCCCTAATCTGGAACACCTAGTTGATAGGATCCCAGGCATTGAGGAAATATTGCAACAAGCTGATTTGTTGCCTCATGCTAGAGATACGGAAAAACTTCAACAAGCCACAGTTTCGCAATGCAGCTACTATGCCCAGATCATGTAAAGCAATAGTGTCCTTTTCTTCATGCTTGTGTTCTCGCCATGTAACAACCATTTTTCTCTGATGAATCTCTGAAAAATAAACAAGAGAAGAATCAGGATCTTCATTTGGTAAAAAACAGGTAAAAATCTATGAGAAAATTGTGCAAATCTCCTTGCGCCCATCGCACCGTAGTAAGTGTACTGGGAGCGATGCATACTAACTAGTCAGTGAGAAGGCCAGTATGCATCGCACCTTTCGATTAAGGAAGGGTGCGATGGAGCCAGGGATTTTTGTTCAAACCCCAGAGGCTCAGCAGAGTAAGGAAACAGGCTTAGAATTCAAAAAGAAAAGAATGTGATTGAAGAACACAAGTTTAGCTCCTACCTAGTCCAGATGGCATCAGGAATTGTCCATAGAATCTCCCGGAATCAGTTGGTGAAAATCAAGGGGGAAAGCACCTCTAGAGCTCCAACAAACCAAGTTCAAATGAAATGGTAAAATGAGAGGTAAAAGTCACTTTTAAATTTTACCATTCACGTAATTCGAGTAACATATTAGTGTTCTTAACTCATTTATCAAGCATATGTTTTCATTTCTAATCGGTTTGATGAAGAAAATGAACATGTAGTACAGTCTTTGAAAGAACAAAATGCTAATGGCGAATCAAGGAATCAATGAGCATTATCACGAGCAGTTTTAATGCATAGTTCAAGCTCGTTAAAAAATAAACATAAACCATGAGCAAATGTTTCCCCCAGAGTTTAAGATCATTAAAAAATGAACTGGTACATAACCATTGTGAATGCCTTATCGCCAGCTTTTGAGCCTTGGTCATGTTCTCATCATCACCTCCACTCTGTTTTTAGCTGATCATTCACCTCCATTTGATTGTTTACCATTTTGAGGAACATCTACGAAGAGTGATTCTATTAGCCATCCTTGTGACACTGTTGTGATTGGAAAATTCCAAACCTTACCTGGAATCAGCTGCTACCTGAAATCATCAATCGTTCCTCGAAAATGAGTCTCCTTTAAGCTCTTTTCAACTGACTCATAAAATATGAAAATATTGCTGAGCGATTAGCCTCTCCAGCTCATTAAAGTCATCGGAAGTGCTATCCCTCCTCTAGATTTTAATCTTTTTGGACCTGAGGGATTATTACACAAAAAGATTGAGCGCTTGTCATGTTCGGCTTGTTAAAACTATCGAAAACTCATCCCTTTCGTATTATTTTACGCTTTTTCAGACTTAAGGGATTATATGATGAAAAAGAATCTTTGGAGTCTCCTTTATGTCCCTTTCAGACTCTCTAAAATTGAAAAGGATCGAGTTATCTTTGTCGTTAAACTTGTTAAAACCGAATAGCGACAAACTCATCCAAGTGGATGAGAACAAGTTTCACTGTCGCAAGGATCCCTAAAATATAGCGACAGGTTTGCCCAAAGGGCGGATTATAGAACAAGCATATGTTATCCTCCTCAAGCTTGACAAAAATAAAGAGGTACTGGTCAGCAATGACTGGGGAAAATTGGGAAGAAAATTTGAAAAATCTTTATTGGTAGCAAGTCGCTCTTGAACATGACACTTTCCTTCCGCATCCAAGCCGGGTTGGGTTGTTCCATTCAATGGTCATCACCATTGGTCCATCACTCCATACATCTTTAGGGTTAACGCTACCAATCCATCATAAGTGTCGTCGATATGTTCAAGAGAAGTCATTCAAACAATTTGCCTGTGTCTCACCCACTGCAATACATTCACGCTCCATTCATTCATGACCACCACCCTTAACACTGTATCATCAGATCGTTTTCACCTCCAAAATCATTTGCTTCATTCTGTGTCGTAGATGTGGGATTCATTAAGGTTCTCCTACGATGGGTCACTTCTTGTCGACATCATCTCATTATCCAAGAAGTTGACTTAGGAACAACCCCTTTCAGTACTTTGAAGCTTGCATGCCTCAATGGCAAGTTTCTCACTTTCGGCGACAGGCTTACATCAATGGCCTTCGACCGAGAGATTTTGCGTGGTGTTTGACGCCAAGTCCTTTTTCACACCACGTGAATTGTACTGTAGTACCTTGAGGGTCATTGTCATTATTGGTGATTCCTCTTGCACCTGTTAATAGCTTACATCATTGGCTGGTAATCAGGCGATGTCTTTCCATGTTCGACTCCAGAACATTTTTCACATGAATTGACTTGTACTCCGAGTGAAGATTGAACAAGTTTTGAGGACCCCGGATCCAGTTTCATCCATCTGGGCTGCGATATATTCAGGAATATAAAGACATCATATTTACATCATTGCCGAACAGATGATCATCCAAATCAAAGGATGATGAGTCTTAATCATCAGTATGCCACACATACGATTGTCTGTCCTATGTACATGAAAATGAATTTATAAAGCTGAGCATGGGAATGCTTGCCTTAGCTAGATCATGAAAAATATTGTCAAGATAACGTATTGTATTGTATCTTATTACAGGTCACCTCCTAGCTCGAAAAAACTTTGGATCCTCATGGTAAAGCATTTCACCCGACATCAAAAGATTAACGACCTCATGCTTTAGGGGGCAACTGTTATAAACATTTTTGGGCACT
>APFE030989312.1:0-17815 GCA_000404065.3 Pinus taeda
AGTAAATGCATTTCTTTTTATATATAAAAAAAACCATGAGAGAATTCACTATATTTTTTTGTTTAACTTACTCATATTAAAAAACATAATAATAATAATTTAATTGTAAAAACAAAAAGAGTCGAGCATCTCAGGATAATAATAATAATTTAGTGGAAAAAAAAAGAAACCAACAGAAAATCCCGATATAATAAAATAGATGGAGTTAAACCAAACTAAACTAATAATGGAGAAACTATTAAATGCCGTAAATACATACTTACTCCATTTCTAAAAACAATTTAACAAAGTTTAGGGAGGGTATGTGCAATTTGGGCCATAGTGCGAACTCACTTAGTCTGGTTTGAGTCTTGCCTGAGGAGAAGATGATGGACGGAACGAAGTTTTTAAGGACGGAAAGCATTGGAGTAAGATCTGTTAGTGTTCTTACTGGCAACAATTTGAAATCACAATTTCTCATCCGAGTATTTCTTCAACGACGACTTTTTCGTTCATTCTTGTTGTTATAATAAAGGGTGAGACCAAACCCAAACGAAATGCTTCGGGAAATGCTAAATAAATTGTAGAAATTAACGACATTGTAGAAATGAAAGGACTAGGGTTTTGATGGATTTCAATAAATGATGAACTGAAATAAAAATGATTGCATGAAATATAATAAACATAGATAAAAACGAGTTTAAATCAACAAATAAACTGAAATAAAAAAATATTTTACGGAGATAACGAAATGCCACCTAAAATCAGAAATCTATATAGAACAAAGATGCGAGCTAAACAACTTTAGAAACTCAATATAATAAAATTAAGCAGGATTAAACAAAACTACACTGAAAATAATATTGTACAAACTGCATTTAGTTTTGTAAAAACAAATAATCTTGAATTTGTAAAAACGATTTGCCTACCTTTGTCTCGATAACATAACAAATCTTGAATTTTTAAAAACAATTTGCCTACCTTTGTCTCGATAACACAACAATATTATATTTTATATTTTATGTGTGAAACATCATCACAAATTTTACTTGTATCAAGTTAACAGAAAATTTGGGCAATGACCACATATTCTAACAATTTGGGAAATTACCATCCATATGGCATATTCTAATGAAGAGCCTTTCTCGTGTTCCAAAGTTCATATAGAAACAAGAGAATAAACAAACAAACACATACAATAGATAAAATAAAAACACAAACATTTAAAATTTCTGTCATCATGAAACATAAACATGTAACTAATTATAAAAAATGATAAACTAAAAAACAATATTCATTGAATAGTGGTTCTTATGAAAATTCAAATTCTTTCATGATGTTGTAGTCATTTTCAAAAGAAACAAGATTTTATTAAATTAAACTACAATTCAAACATTAATACTTTAATATAAAAATTCTACACATTAGAAAAGCAATTATGGTATATGATATTACATATGTGTAAAAAGATTATACACATACAAACATAAACAAACAGTGGAAAAGAAGAGAACAACAAGAAAATACATATCATAAACTAAAACCACATACAGAAAAAAATCTATGGTTAGATGTTGTTTACTTCCTTGAGTAGGTAGTGGCATTTCTTTCATGGTTTTCATAGTGTTTTTGGCAAAAGTAGAATTAGCTTGTTAATTAGGGTTTACTAGGTTTTGCTTTACAGTCCAGTCCTCCTTTCTGCAGTTAGAATAGAATATGTAGAGTAATATTTTCTTTAGCTTGAGCTCCTATTGATCTCACTTCGGCTGACCAAGTGACAACCTGTAGTGAGAACTAGTACTAGTACTTGTGCATATAGCATTGATGCTTCCAAGTTTGTCATGAACTACTGGGTTGATAAAAGTAAAGTTAGTAGCCCAGAACTTATAGCATTCTTGCTGCAATACTGGCTCTCACCAGGTTTATAAAAAAAATTTAAATTCTTTTAATAAACAGTTGAATTAAAATTACAGAGCACATTTTAAAATGTTATAAAAAGCTTAGGGTTTAGGGTTTAATGTTCAGAGTTTTGGGTTCAGGGTTTAAGGTTTACGGTTTAGGGTTTATGATTTAGGGTTATAGAGTAATCTTTTCTTTAGCTTGAGCTCCTATTGATCTCACTTCAGTTGACCAAGTGACAATCTGTAGTGAGAACTAGTACTTGTGCATATAGCATTGATGCTTCCAAGTTTGTCACGAACTACTGGGTTGATAAAAGTAAAGTTAGTAGCCCAGAACTTATAGCATTCTTGCTACAATACTGGCTCTCACCAGGTTTATAAAAAAAAATTAAATTCTTTTAATAAACAGTTAAATTAAAATTACAAAACACATTTTAAAATGTTATAAAAAGCTTAGGGTTTAGGGCTTAATGTCCAGAGTTTGGGGTTCAGGGTTTAAGGTTTGCGGTTTAGTGTTTATGATTTAGGGTTTATGGTTTGGGGTTTCGAGGTTAGAGTTTAGAGTTTATAAGGTTTTAGTAAATTCTTTTAATAAACACTTAAATAAAAGTTTCAAAAATACTTTTTAAAATGTTATGGAATGATTAGGGTTTAGGGTTCATGGTTCAGGATTTAGGGTTTACGGTTTACGGTTTAGCGTTTAATGTTTGGTGCTTTGGGTTCGGTTTTAGGGTTTAGTGTTTAGAGTCTACAACATTTTAAATTCTTTTAATAAACACTTGAATTAAAGTTACAAAATAATTTTTAAAATGTTATAAAATGGTTAGGGTTAGGGTTTATGGTCTAGGGTTTAGGGTTTGGGGTTTAGGTTTTGGGGTTTAGGGTTTATGTTCTTGTGTTTAGGGTTTTATGTTTATGGTTTAGGGTTTATAACACTTTAATAAATTCTTTTAATAAACACTTAAATAAAAGTTACAATTCTTCTGAAAATGTTATAAAATTCTTAGGGTTTAGGGCTTGGGGTTTAGTGTTTAGGGTTTAGGCTTTCGGGTTTAGGTTTTAGGGTGTATGGTTTAAGGTTTATACCAAATTAGTAAATTCTTTTAATAAACACTTAAATAAAAGTTACAATACATTTTTAAAAATGTTATAAAATGCCTGCGATTTAGGGTTTAGTTTATAGGGTTTAGGTTTTAGGGTTTATTTTTTAGCATTTAGCCTTTAGGGTTTAGGGTTTAGGGTTTGGGTTTTGGGGTTTAGGATTTATAAAACTTTATTAAGATCTTTTAATAAACACTTAAAAAAATGTTACAAAACACTTTTTAAAATGTTATTAAATGATGAGGGTTTAGGGTTAAGGTTTTATAACACAATAGTAAATTATTTTAATAAACACTTAAATAAAAATTACAAATTATTTTTAATCGATCATAAAATGCTTAGGTTTTAGAGTTGGGGGTTTGGGGTTTGGGGTTTAGGGTTTAGTGTTTATAGTTTATGGTTTAGGGTTTATATGAGTTTAGTAAATTATTTTAATAATCACTTAAATAAAAATTACAAAATGCTTGTTAAAATGTTATAAAATTCTTAGGGTTTAGGATTACAACACTTCATTAGATGATTTTAATAAACACATAAAAAAGTTACAAAAACGTATCTTAAAACATTATAAAATTCTTAGTGTTTAGGGATAGGGTTTATGGTTTAGGGTTTGGGATTTATAACAGTTTGATAAAAAAAATTAATCAGAACATAAAAAAAAAGTTACAAAATGCTTTTTAAAATGTTATAAAATGCTTAGGATTTAGGGTTTATGGTTTATAACACTTTAGTAAATGATTTTAACAAAAACTTAAAAAAAGTAAGAAAACGCTTATTAAAATATTATAAAATACCTAGGGTTTAGTGTTTAGGCTTTAAGCTTTAGGGTTTTGGGTTTAAGATGTTATAAAATGCTTACTATTTAGTATTTAGGTCTTACAACATTTTATTAAATGCTTTTAGTAAACACTTCAAAAAAATTTACAAAAAGCTTGCTAAAACGTCATTGAATGCTTAGGGTTTAGGTTTAGCGTTTAAAATGTTATAAAATGCTTAAGGTTGAGGGTTTAGGGCTCACAATACTTTAGTGTTGCAAAGATAAGAGATTCTAGCTAAAAAATCTAGTTTGGAATAGATGTGGATGAGAATATTACTTCACATAGGAAATAAATACTAAATGTGTATGAATATATTGTGAAAGAAAATGAAGGGGAAAATAGGCCCTCCCTCGTTCCATCAATTTTTCCCTCTCTATCTATCACTCTCTCTAAGTCTTTCTCTATCTCAATTGTGCTATCTCTCTCTCTCTTAGTATCTCTCAATCTCTCGTTGTCATTCTTACTATGTGTCTCCCTCACTCTCTCTATGATATTGAATCATTTTCCATCTCTCTCTCTATCAATATATCACCATCTCATTCTTTATCTTACTCTCTCTCTTCCCCCTCTCCCTCTCTCTCTTCCTCTCCCTCTCTCTCTCTCTCTCACTCACTCACTCCAATTCTACTTCTTCCTCCATTCCACCCTCTCTCCTTCTCTTCGTCTATATCTTCAATTCTTTCTCACTTTTTCTCCCTCTCTCTTGACATCTCCCTCTCCCACTGTCTCCCTATATTTCTCTTACTCACTCTCAGAAGGCCTCTCTCACACAATCTATCTGAGATTATATCCTTCTCACTCTCTCTCTCTCTAAATCTCTTCCTCTCCCTCTCTCCCTCTCCTCTCACTCTCACTCTCATTCTCACTGCCTCTATCTCCCTCCCCCCTTCTTCCACTTTCAATCTTTCTTTTCCTCTCTATCTCCCTCCTCCTCGCTTACTCTCCCTATCTCTCATGTCCTCTAACTCCATCTGTCACTCTTCCTGTCTCTGATTCTCCATGTCCCTCTCTCTCTCTCTCTCCCTATATCCTCCTCCTCCCTCCCTCCCTCTCCCCTTTCTCCCTGTCTCTTGCACTCATTCCATGTCTCCCTTTCTTACTCCTTCTCCCTTAATCCCACTCTCTCTTATTATCTTTCATCCTTTCTCTCATTCCCTGTCGCCCTTTCCTTCCCCTGACTCCCTCTCTCCCTCTCTCTCTTCTTATCTCTCATCCTTTCTCTCATTCTCTTTCCTCCCTTAACTCCCTTGACTCTCTCTCTCCCTTAAATATATTTAAGTCCATAAGACTCTCTCTCAATAATCTCTTACCCATTCACCCCTCTTATTCTCTATCTCTATGTCACCATTACTCCCTCACTCTCTCCCCTCTAATCCTAAAACTTAAACCTTATATCTAATTTTGAAAAGTGACTTCACGTAACATTACTTAGAACTAAGTGAAACTAATTCTTTAAACTAAAATATATAGTGGTAGTATATAACTTTATATACGTCATAAACATGGAATCAATTTTAAAATATTAATAAAAGAAGCACAACCAATTGTGTCATTTAATGTGCAATTTAAAAAATTAAAATAAAACATACTTTTTATAAAAAAATACATACATCACTTAACATTAGTTAGCATTAAGTGAAACTAATTCTTTCAACAAAAATATGTGGTGACAATATACAATTTTATATACATTATAAACATGAAATAAATTTTGTAATATTAATAAAATAATCACAACCCATTATGCCATTTAAAGTGCCATTTTAAAACCTAAAAGTATAAACATCAATTCTAGCAATTTTTTATAAATCATTCATTGTAACATTATGTTTTTGATAAAGTAATAATAATCTTGCAATATTTAAATGTATGTTAAATAAATATACATTTTCATATTTAGAAATAGGAAGATTTACATAAAATAATAATAAACATAAATTAAATAACAAATTCATATTACCTTACACCAAAAATATATATTTGATCATAAACAGAACTGAATACAATTTTATAGTAAAAAACAAATAAATAAATATATGATTATAAAAAATACAAATTTATAACATATATGTAGACAAAAGTTAATAATTTAAAATATATACAATGTGAAGTAAACACATTTCTTTTTCTATATAAAAAAAACCCATGAGAGAATTCACTATATTTTTTTGTTTAATTTATTTATATTAAAAAGAGATAATAATAATAATTTAATTGTAAAAACAAAAAGAGTGGAGCATCTCCGGATAATAATAATAATTTACTGGGAAAAAAGAAACCATAAAGAATCCCGATATAAAAAAATCTTTTACGGAGATAACGAAATGCCACCTAAAATAAGAAATCTACATAGAACAAAGATATGAGCTAAACAACTCCAGAAACTCAATATAATAAAATTAAGTAGGGTTAAACAAAACTATACTGAAAATAATATTGTAGAAACTGCATTTAGTTTTGTAAAAACAAATAATCTTGAATTTGTAAAAACAATTTGCCTACCTTTGTCTCGATAACACAACAAATCTTGAATTTTTAAAAACAATTTGCCTACCTTTGTCTCGATCACACAACAATATTATATTTTATATTTTATGTGTGAAACATCATCAAAAATTTTACTTGTATCAAGTTAACAGACAATTTGGGCAATGACCATCGATACGACATATTCTACCAATTTGGGAAATGACCATCCATATGAAATATTCTAATGAAAAGCCTTTCTCGTGTTCCAAAGTTCATATAGAAACAAGAGAATAAACAAACAAACACATACAATACATAAAATAAAAACAAAAACATTTAAAATTTCTATCATCATGAAGCATAAACATGTAACTAATTATAAAAAATGATAAACTAAAAAACAATGTTCATTGAATAGTGGTGCTTACGAAAATTCAAATTCTTTCATCATGTTGTGGTCATTTACAAAAGAAACAAGATTTTATTAAATTAGACTACAATTCAAAAATTAATACTTTAATATAAAAATTCTACACATTGGAAAAACAATTATGGTATATGATATTACATGTGTGTAAAAAGATTATACACATACAAACATAAACAAACAGTGGAAAAGAATAGAACAACAAGAAAATACATATCATAAACTAAAACCACATACATAAAAAATTCTATGGTTAGATGTTGTTTACTTCCTTGAGTAGGTAGGGCATTCCTTTCATGGTTTTCATAGTGTTTTTGGCAAAAGTAGAATTAGCTTGGTAATTAGGGTTTACTAGGTTTTGCTTTACAGTCCAATCCTTCTCCTTTCTGGAGTTAGAATAGAATATGTAGAGTAATCATTTCTTTAGCTTGAGCTCCTATTGATCTCACTTCAGCTGACCAAGTGACAAGCTCTAGTGAGAACTAGTACAATACTTGTGCATATAGCATTGATGCTTCCAGGATTGTCACGAACTACTGGGTTGATAAAAGTAAAGTTAGTAGCCCATAAATTATAGCATTCTTGCTAAAATACTGGCTCTCACCAGGTTTATAAAAAAAAATTAAATTATTTTAATAAACAATTAAATTAAAATTACAAAACACATTTTAAAATGTTATAAAAAGCTTAGGGTTTAGGGTTTAATGTTCAGAGTTTGGGGTTCCGAGTTTAAGGTTTAGGGTTTAGTGTTTATGATTTAGGGTTATAGAGTAATCTTTTCTTTAGCTTGAGCTCCTATTGATCTCACTTCGGCTGACCAAGTGACAACCTGTAGTGAGAACTAGTACTTGTGCATATAGCATTCATGCTTCCATGTTTGTCACGAACTACTAGGTTGATAAAAGTAAAGTTAGTAGCCGAGAACTTATAGCATTCTTGCTACAATACTCGCTCTCACCAAGTTTATAAAAAAAAATTAAATTCTTTTAATAAACAGTTAAATTAAAATTACAAAACAAATTTTAAAATAATTTAAAAAGCTTAGGGTTTAGGGTTTAATGTTCAGAGTTTGGGGTTCAGAGTTTAAGGTTTAGGGTTTAGTGTTTATGATTTAGAGTTTATGGTTTGGGGTTTCGAGGTTAGATTTTAGGGTTTATAATATTTTAGTAAATCCTTTTAATAAACACTTAAATAAAAGTTTTAAAATTTTAGTAAATCCTTTTAATAAACACTTAAATAAAAGTTTTAAAAATACTTTTTAAAATGTTATGGAATGATTAGGGTTTAGGGTTCATGGTTGGGGATTTAGGGTTTACGTTTTACGGTTTAAGGTTTAGCGTTTAATGTTTGGTGCTTTGGGTTCGGTTTTAGTGTTTAGTGTTTAGGGTCTACAACATTTTGGTAAATTCTTTTAATAAACACTTGAATAAAAGTAACAAAACAATTTTTAAAATGTTATAAAATGGTTAGGGTTAGGGTTTATGGTCTAGGGTTTAGGGTTTGGGGTTTAGGTTTTGGGGTTTAGGGTTTATGTTCTTGTGTTTATGGTTTTATGTTTATGGTTTAGGGTTTATAACACTTTAATAAATTCTTTTAATAAACACTTAAATAAAAGTTACAATTCTTCTTAAAATGTTATAAAATTCTTAGGGTTTAGGGCTTGGGGTTTAGTGTTTAGGGTTTAGGCTTCGGGGTTTAGGTTTTAGGGTGTATGGTTTAAGTTATATACCAAATTAGTAATTTTTTTTAATAAACACTTAAATAAAAGTTACAAAACATTCTTAAAAATGTTATAAAATGCCTACGATTTAGGGTTTAGTTTATAAGGTTTAGGTTTTAGGGTTTATTTTTTAGCGTTTAGCCTTTAGCGTTTAGGGTCTAGGGTTTGGGTTTTGGGGTATAGGATTTATAAAACTTTATTAAGAGATTTTAATAAACACTTAAAAAATGTTACAAAACACTTTTTACAATGTTATTAAATGATGAGGGTTTAGGGTTAAGGTTTTATAACACAATAGTAAATTATTTTAATAAACACTTAAATAAAAATTACAAATTATTTTTAATAGATCATAAAATGCTTAGGTTTTAGAGTTTGGGGTTTGGGGTTTATGGTTTGGTGTTTATGGTTTAGGGTTTAGAGTTTATATGAGTTTAGTAAATTATTTTAATAATCACTTAAATAAAAATTACAAAATTCTTGTTAAAATGTTATAAAATGCTTAGGGTTTAGGGTTATCACACTTCATTAGATGCTTTTAATAAACACTTTAAAAAGTTACAAAAAGGTATCTTAAAACATTATAAAATTCTTAGTGTTTAGGGAAACGGTTTATGGTTTAGGGTTTGGGATTTATAAGGCTTTAATAAAAAAATTTAATGAGAACATAAAAAAAGTTACAAAATGCTTTTTAAAATGTTATAAAATGCTTAGGATTTAGGGTTTAGGGTTTATAACACTTTAGTAAATGATTTTAACAAAAACTTAAAAGAAGTAAGAAAAAGCTTGTTAAAATATTATAAAATACCTAGGGTTTAATGTTTAGGCTTTAGGCTTTATGGTTTTGGGTTTAAGATGTTATAAAATGCTTACTTTTTTAGTATTTAGGGTTTACAACATTTTATTAAATTCTTTTAGTAAACACTTCAAATTTTTTTACAAAAAGCTTGTTAAAAAGTCATTGAATGCTTAGGGTTTAGGTTTAGCGTTTAAAATGTTATAAAATGCTTAAGGTTGATGGTTTAGGGTTCTCTCTTAGTATCTCTCAATCTCTCGTTGTCATTCTTACTATGTGTCTCCCTCACTCTCTCTGTGATATTGAATCATTTTCCATCTCTCTCTCTATCAATATATCACCGTCTCATTCTTTATCTTACTCTCTCTCTTGCCCCTCTCCCTCTCTCTCTTCCTCTCCCTCTCTCTCTCTCTCACTCAATCACTCCAATTCTACTTCTTCCTCCATTCCACCCTCTCTCCTTTTCTTCGTCTATACCTTCAATTCTTTCTCACTTGCTCTCCCTCTCTCTTGACATCTCCCTCTCCCACTGTCTCCCTATATTTCTCTTACTCACTCTCAGAACGCCTCTCTCACACAATCTATCAGATATTATATCCTTCTCACTCTCTCTCTCTCTCTAAATCTCTTCCTCTCCCTCTCTCCCTCTCCTCTCACTCTCACTCTCGTTCTCACTGCCTCTATCTCTCTCGACCCCTCTTCCACTTTCAATCTTTCTTTTCCTCTCTATCTCCCTCCTCCTCACTTGCTCTCCCTATCTCTCATGTCCTCTAACTCCATCTGTCACTCTTCCTCTCTCTCATTCTCCATGTCCCTCTCTCTCTCTATCTCTTGATATCCTCCTCCTCCCTCCCTCTCCCCTTTCTCCCTGTCTCTTGCACTCGTTCCCTCTCTCCCTTTCTTACTCCTTCTCCCTTAATCCCTCTCTCTCTTATTATCTTTCATCCTTTCTCTCATTCCCTCTCCCCCTTTCCTTCCCCTGACTCCCTCTCT
Organism: Pinus taeda; assembly: GCA_000404065.3. Taxonomy (NCBI): domain Eukaryota; kingdom Viridiplantae; phylum Streptophyta; class Pinopsida; order Pinales; family Pinaceae; genus Pinus; species Pinus taeda. Next base: position 10,205 of record APFE030989312.1, read on the forward strand.
CCCTCTCTCTCTTCTTATCTCTCATCCTTTCTCTCATTCTCTTTCCCCCCTTCCCTCCCTTGACTCTCTCTCTCCCTTAAATATATTTAAGTCCATCAGAATCTCTCTCTCCCTTAAATATATTTAAGTCCATCAGAATCTCTCTCTCCCTTATATTTAAGTCCATCAGAATCTCTCTCTCTCTCCCTTAAATATGTGGTGACAATATACAATTTTATATACATTATAAACATGAAATAAATTTTGTTATATTAATAAAATAATCACAACCCATTATGCCATTTAAAGTGAAATTTTAAAACCTAAAAGTTTATAAACATAAATTCTAGCAATTTTTTATAAATCATACATTGTAACATTATGTTTTTGATAAAGTAATAATAGCCTTGCAATATTGAAATGTATGTTAAATAAATATACATTTTCATATTTAGAAATAGGAAGATTTACATAAAAATAATAATCAACATAAATTAAAGAACAAATTCATATTACATTACACCAAAAACATATATTTAATCATAAACAAAACTGAATGCAATTTTATAATAAAAAATAAATAAATAAATATATGATTATAAAAAATACAAATTTATATTATATATGTATACAGAAGTTAATAATTTAAAAATATACAATGTGAAGTAAACACATTTCTTTTATATATAAAAAATACCATGAGAGAATTCACTATATTTTTTGTTTAATTTATTTATATTAAAAAGAGATAATAATAATAATTTAATTGTAAAAACAAAAATAGTGGAGCATCTCGGAATAATAATAATAATTTACTGGGAAAAAAGAAACCAATAGAGAATCCGGATATAATAAAATAGATGGAGTTAAAACAAGGGAAACTATTAAATGCGGTAAATACATACTTACTCCATTTGTAAGAACAATTTAACAATGTTTAGAGAGGGTATGTGCAATTCGGGCCAGAGTGCGAACTCAATTAGTCTGGTTTGAGACTTGACTACAATTTGAAAAGACAATTTCTCAATTGAGTCTTGCCGGAGGAGAAGATGATGGACGAAACGAAGTTTTTAAGGACGGAAAGCATTGAAGTAAGATCTGTGAGTGTTCTGACTAGCAACAATTTGAAATCACAGTTTCTCATCCAAGTATTTCTTCAACCACGACTTTTTCGTTCATTCTTGTTGTTATAATAAAGGGTGAGATCAGACCAAAACGAAATACTTCGCGAAATGCTGAAGAAATTGCAGAAATTAACGAAATTGTAGAATTGAAAGGACTGGGGTTTTGATGGATTTCAATAAATGCTGAACTGAAATAAAAAATGATTGCATGAAATATAATGAACATAGATAAAAACGAGCTTAAATCAACAAATAAACTGAAATCAAAAAACTTTTACCGAGATAACGAAATGCCACCTAAAATCAAAAATCTACTTAAAACAAAGATGCGAGCTAAACAACTCCAGAATCTCAATATAATAAAATTAAATAGGGTTAAACAAAATTACACTGAAAATAATATTGTACAAACTGCATTTAGTTTTGTAAAAACAAATAATCTTGAATTTGTAAAAACAATTTGACTACCTTTGTCTCGATAACACAACAATCTTAGATTAGAAAATCATAACATCAGTTTTGCCCGATGAAAAGACGGTGGATGCAATCGAAATCGTTTGGTAGGGTTTATGAATTCGTTTGCCCGTGTTTTTGAAATGGTAGATTTCTTGAAGAGCCAATTTCCGCTCCACCAACAATACAATTGAAATCGTTTGGCAGGGTTTATGAATTCGCTTGCCCTTGATTTTGAAATGGTAGAGTTCTTGAAGAACCAATTTCAGCTCGAGCAACAACGACCTATTGTAACATAGGAAGCCTTCGATTAATGTTGATTTAGTTCTCAATTCTCAAATAATATTCTATCTCTTGGCAAAACAATATTCTATTGATTAAATTCTCAACTCTCAAAAAACATTATATCGCTTCGCCAAATAAACACAGCTGCACAGAATGGATGAAGAAGTAGCGGTGAGGCCTTGCAGAAGCCTAACAGAATGGCTTCTTCCCTTCTAAACACACACAGATGCATGCGTTAATTCATTAAAATAGATTCATGAATAGCTAAATCCTTCCTTTTTCTCCGTTAATGCGTTAATGGCTCCGTGATACTCTACTGTTTCAGAATCCTTCCTTTTTCTCTTTGCTTTATTACATATGCACAGTCATTCACTTTTTTGTGCTTTCTTTTTTAGGGACTGTGTTTTTGCTTTCTTCATTTTATGTTTAGAATCTTTCTCCCGGTTTTTACGGCGCTTTTTTGCTTTATTATAACTGCACGCTCATCGACTTTTTGTGCTTTCTTCTTTCCACTTTTCCTTTGTTTTATGGTGGAATTTTGTTGTTTGTTTGATCTTCATTTCTTTTTTCTTATTTTTTAATAAGTAATGTAATTTTTATTTATTTAAATATATATTTATTTATTTTAATGGTAGATATAACATATATGAATTTTATTTATTGATAAACATTTCTTATTGTTTTTTAGGTTTTTTTTTTTTTTTAATTAATTTTAATTTTAATGTGTCAATTATATAAAAAAAAATATAAAAAATATATTCCAAAATACAAAAAAAAAGTTCATAATTTATTATACAATATTGTTATTTTTAAACTAACATACTAATCATTATTATTATTTAATTTATGTTATTCTATATCAATTTTTTTAATTTTTTGTATTAAAATTTGAAAATTTTAATTTTTATACCAATAGGGGTCCCCTTTGGTATTGGTCATGTAAATTATTTTTTTAATTAATCATTTTGATATTATGGTTTAAATTGAAAGATGCTAACATATGCTCATTGTCCCCACTACATGAACGAATGAAATTGTAACATCTAACTTTTTTGTATATCTAAATAAGCTGTTTAAACTTTTCTTAAAATTCGTTTTGACCAAATTATTATTAAAAATTTAACTTACCTATTACTTATCACCACTTACAAGAATTAGACAAAAATAAAAACCCTTATCAAGATTAGAGAAAAATGAATTTCAAAATGAAGATAAATATTAAAACTTGGCTACCCCATTACATTCTAATTTGCTTGATGTTCGATTTAAATGGCGTGGCTTCATTCTAAACCAAAAAATGATTGAAAACCAAAAAATGATGAAAATGTGGTTGTATTCCTTTTGAACCATATGGTAGCGTCTTACATTATATTATTTGAAATGTGTTAGACTTTCAATTGACGTAGTTGCATTCTTTTTGAACCATATAGTAGTGGATTATATTATATTTTTTGAAATGTGTTTGGCTTTCAATTTAAATGGTAGATTCTTTTTTAACCATATAGTATTATATTTTTGGAAATGTGCTTGACTTTCAATTTAAATGGTACCAAAATTGACTTCATTCTAAACCAAAAAAATGACGAAACGTAACTGCATTTTTTTTAACCATATATAGTAGTCGGTTACATTATATATTTTTAAATAGGTTTGTTTAGAACTTCCAATTGAAATGGTTTCAAATGTGGCTTCATTTTCAACCAAAAAAATATTAAAAAAATGAAACGTGGTTGTTTTCTTTATAAAACAAAACTAGTAGAAAATCTCGATATAATAGAATAGATGAACTTAAACAAAACAAAACTTAATGATATTAATAATGGAGAAACTATTTAATCCTATAAATATGTACTCCATTTGTAAAAATGATTTAGCAAAGTTTAGGGAGGGTATTTGCAATTTGGGCCATAGTGCGATCTCATTTGGCCTGGTTTGAGACTCGACTACAATTTGAAATGACAATTTGTCATCCCCAGGATTTCTTCAACGAGCAACAAAAACGTTTTCTTTCATTCTTGTTGTGATAATGGAGGGTGAGATGAGACCAAAATGAAATTCTTCCCAAAAAACGCTGAAAAAAATTAACAATAATGAAAGAAATTGTAGAAATGAAAGAACTAGGGTTTTGATGGATTAGAGATTGGAGAAGAACAAGGGATGAGTAATAATACAATTTACCTTGAACTAAATGGGTTTCATCATGAAAAAGGCATGCTTAAATATAGTAAATAGATAAACCTCCTTGAAATATAATCAACATAGATATAATGAGCTGAAATCACAAGGGATGAGTAATAATACAATTTACCTTGAAATAAATGGGTTTCATCATGAACAAGGCATGCTTAAACATAATAGATAGATAAACCTCTTTGAAATATAATCAACATAGATATAATGAGCTGAAATCAAGAAATCTTTTTCGGGGATAACAAAATGCCACCTAAAATTAGAAATCTAGATAGGATAAATATTAGAGTTAAATAACTCCATAGTCTCAATATAATAAAATTAGATAGGGTTAAACAAAACTATACTGAAAATAATATTGTAAAAAGAAATACATGTTGAATTTGTAAAAACAATTTGCCTACCTTTGACTGGATAACACAACAATCTTAGATTTGAACAATAGAACATCAGTAAATCTTAGATTTGAACAATAGGACATCAATATTTCCAGATAAAAATATGGTGGAAGGAATCCAAATTACTGTTTATGAATTCTGTGTTTTTGAAATTGTAGATTCCTTGAAGCACCAATTTTTGCTTCAGAAGCAACAATCTATTGTAACATAGGAAACATATCAAGGAATTTAACTTTCATGTTGATTTAACTCTCAACTCTCAAAGAATATTTTATCTCTTGGCGAAATACATTAGTGTTTAGGGTTTAGGGTTTAGGGTTTAGGGTTTTTGGTTTACAGTTTAGGGTTAAGGGTTTATAATGCTTTAGTAAATTCTTTTAATAACCACTTAAATAAAAATTACAAAACACTTTTTAAAATGTTATAAAATGCTTAGGGTTTAGGGTTTCATGTCTACAGTTTGGGGTTTAGGGTTTAACGCTTAGGGTTTAGGCTTTATTATTTAGGGTTTAGGGTTTACAAGACTATAGTAAATGCTTTTAATAAACACTCAAATAAGGTTTAAGGGTTTGTGATTTAAGGTTTAGGGTTTAGGTTTTATGGTTTAAGTTTTGAAGTTTTGGGTTTAGGTTTAGGGTTTAGTGTTTAGGGTCTACAACATGTTGGTAAATTCTTTTAATAAACACTTAAATAAAAGTTAAAAAATAATTTTTGAAATTTTATAAAATGGTTAGGGTCTATGGTTTACGGTTTAAGGTTTAGGATTTGGGGTTTAGGTTTAGGGTTTAGGGTTTAGGGTTTAAGTTTTGGGGTTTATGGTTTATGTTTTTGTGTTTAGGGTCTAGGGTTTTGAATTTATGGTTTAGGGTTTGTAACACTTTAGTAAATTGTTTTAGTAAACACTTAAATAAAAGTTACAAAATTATTCTTAAACTATTATAAAATTCTTAGGGTTTATGGTTTATGGTTTAGGGCTTGGGGTTTACAGTTCAGGGTTTAGGTTTTTGGGTTTTGGTTATAGGTTATATGGTTTAAGGTTTATAACAATTTATTAAATTATTTTAACAAAAACATAAATAAAAGTTACAAAATGCTTTTAAAAATGTTCTAAAATTCCTACGGTTTAGGTTTTATGGTTTATTTTTTAGGGTTTAGCGTATAGGGTTAGGGGTTTATGGTTTAACGATTAGGCTTTATAAAAAATTATTAAGAGCTTCCCCTTCTCTCCCCCTCCCATAACTCCCCCTACCACCCCTTCTCTCTTTGCCTTCCCTCCCTCTCCGTCTCTCTGTCTCTCCCACTATCTCCCTATCTCCACCCCTCCCTCACCCTTCCTTTCTCTCTCTCCCTCTCTCTCCCCCCTTCCCCCCTCTTCCTCTCCGCCATATCCCTCTCGTCATCTCTATCCTTTTCTCTCCCTCTCTCCCTATATCCCTTCCCTCCTACCCCTTCTTTCTCACCCCCCTCCCGGTCTCTCTGTCCCTCTCTCTCCCCATCCCCTCCTTTGTCTCTCCCTCCCCCTCTCTCCCGTTCTCCCTCTCTCTCTACCTCTCCCTCCCCCACTCTCTTCCCTCCCCCTATCCCTCTTCTTCTCTCTCTCTCCCTCTCCCCATCTCAGTCTCTCTGCCTCTCCCCCTCCCACTCTCTATTCCCATCCCTGTATCTCCCCCGACCTATCTTTACCTCCCCCTCTCCATCACCCTATCCTCCTCTCTCTGACATCTCCCACCCCTTCTCTCCCCCTCCCATCACTCCCCCTACCAACCCTTCTCTCTCCGCCACCCTCCCTCCCTCTCTCTCCCTCTCCCTCTTTGTCCCCATACCTCCCCCTTTGTCTCTCCCTCCATTCCTCTCTCCTCCTCCCTCTCCCTCAATTCCTCTCTCCTTCTTCCTCTCCCTCCCTCTCCCTCTCTGTCCCCATACATCCCCCTTTGTCTCTCCCTCCATTCCTCTCTCCTTCTCCCTCTCCCTCCCTCTCCTCCTCCCTTACCCTTCCCCCTCTCCCTCTCTCTCTACCTTTCCCTTTACCACTCTCTTCGCCTCCTCCTATCCCTATTTTTCTCTCTCTCCCTCTCCCCCTCTCTCTCACTCTCTCCCTCTCCCCTCCCCCTCTTTGTTCCCCTCTGCCTCTCTTCGCCACCTATCTGTACCTCCCCCTCTCCCTCACCCTGTCATCCTCTCCTTCCTATCTCCCACGCCTTCTCTCCCCCTCCCATTTCTCCCCCTACCACCCCTTCTCTCTATGCATCCCTCCCTCTCTCTATGCCTCCCTTCCTCTCTCTCTCTCTGCCTCCCTTCCTCTCTCCTTCTCCCTCTCTGTCCCTCTCTTCGCACCTTGCTCCTCTACCTCTCCCTCTCCAACTCTCTCTCCCTCTCCCACTCTCACTCTATCTCTCCCTCTCCCCCTCCTCCTCTTTGTTTCCCTCCAACTCTCTCCCCCAACATATATCTACCTCACTCTCTCTCACACACTATCCTCCTCTCTTCTTGAATCTCCCACCCCTTCTCTCCCACTCCCATCACTCCCCCTACCACCCCTTCTCTCCCCACCTCCCTACTTGTCTCTCCCACACTCCCTCTCTTTATATCTCTGCCAATATCTCCCTATCTGCCCCTCTCCCTTTCCCTCTCCCTCTCCCTCTCCCTCTCTCTCCCCCCTTACCTACATCTCTGTCTCTCTCTCCCTTCCCCCCTATTTCTCTCCCCCTTCCCCTCTTCCTGATCCTATCCTCTTGTCTCTCTTACCCTATTTCCCTTCCCTGACACACCTTCTCTCTTCCCATCACTCTCTTCCCCCTCTCCCCATCCCTCCCCCTTTGTCTCTACCTCCATTCCTCTCTCCCTCTCCCTCTCCCTCACTCTCCCCCTACCTTGTCCATCCACCTCTGCCTCCCTCTGTACCTCTCCCTCTCCAACTCTCTTCCCCTCCCCCTATCCCCCTTCTGCTCTCTCTCCCTCTCCCCCTCACCTCTTTGTTCCCCTCCCTTTCTCTCCCCCCACCTATCTCTACCTCCCCCTCTCCTTCACCCCATCCTCCTCTAACCCACATCACCCACTCCTTCTCTCCCTACCATCACTCCCCTACAACCCCTTCTCTCTCTGTCTCCCTCCCTCTCTCTTTTCCCCTCTCCCTACCCCTCTCTACCCTCATCTATCTCTACCTTCCCCTCTCCCACACCCTA
>APFE030989313.1:0-27595 GCA_000404065.3 Pinus taeda
GCCAACTATTTGTCCACAGGAAGAACACCTCCATATTTTACTCCAAAGGAAAAGAAGAGGCTAATCAAACAAAGTGCTCGACACTCATGGGTTAATGGAGATTTATTTTACACTGGTTATGATATGATTATTAGACGATGTGTAAGAAATGATGAAATAATTGATATTTTAAAATCTTGCCATGATGAACCGTGTGGTGCGCATTTTGCAGCTAAAAGAACAACATTCAAGATTCTTAGTCTTGGATACTACTGGCCATCTATTTTTAAGGATTCCAAGAAGTATGTGAAGAGTTGTGATAACTGTCAAAGAATGGGTAGGCCAACCGCTACAGATGAAATGCCACTTCCGCCTCAAGTACACTTAGAGCCATTGGAAAAATGGGCTCTAGATTTGATAGGACCTATCAATCCAACTTCCAAAGGTAAGAAGTACATCCTAGTATTACTGATTAAGTGACAAAATGGGCTAAAGCCAAAGCACTAGTCTGGGCAACTGAACAAACAGTGGTAAACTTCCTTTTTGAAGAAATTTTTGTAAGGTATGGAGTACCAAGGGAAATAGTGACAGATCAAGGTACTCAGTTTACTTCAAAGCTAGTTAAAGACATCATAGAAAAATATCAAATCAAGCACAGAAAAAGTAAACCTTACCATCCACAGGCCAATGGCCAGGTGGAATCCACAAATAAAACATTGGAAGGAATTATCACTAAAACTGTAGCAATGAACGGAAAGAATTGGGAAGAGAAGCTCAAAGATGCACTCCGGGCTTATAGAATCACATGGAAGAACACTACAGGATTTACAACATATCAGTTGGTGTATGGCAAAGAGGTAATGCTTCCTATTGAATTTCAAATACATACTTATAAGATGGTTGCAGATTTAGGAATTGATCTCAATGAAGCCCAACAAGAAAGAATTTAGCAATTGAACCAGCTAGATGAAATGAGGCAGCAAGCAAAGGAGACAACACTCCTAATGCAGAAACAAAGGAAGCAGTGGCATGATGCACACATCAAAAAGAAACAATTCAAATAAGGAGATTGGGTTTTACTCTTTGACTCTAAATTCAGAGATCATAAAGCCAAATTTACCACACATTGGATGGGCCCATATGAAATAGTTCAATTTTATGAGAATGGGTCAGTCAAGCTTATTACCATTGATGGAGAAGGTCACCCCTTTCTTGTCAATGGCCATACGTTGAAACTCTATCATAGGCCCATCACCAAGGAGGATTTTCTTCATACTATATCTCAGCAAAGGGAGGTTGAGATATTGCAGCCTTCAGCTGTGATATCTCTACCTTAGTTCATTTCATTTCAATTTAACATATACCAGACTCTGGCACACTCTAACCCAGAATTCTTACTTGAAAACCAATTCTTTGGCTGGTAAGAATTCCTTGTTCTATTTGTTTACTATTTGATTCATCGATTCAATAATGACTTGGGGACAAGTCAAAGCTTTAGTGGGGGAGAAGCATCAGCATTTTTGTTTTCCTTATCTCATCTCCTCATTGTAAATTTTCAAAGAGTTTGTTTCAACAATTAAGTATTTCAATAAAGAAGTTGTTTTTGTCTTTGTTCTAATCAGAGGGACCTGTTCAAGCAATATGCAATGGGACCTGTTCAGAAGACTATGTTACCAGCACCAATATTAGAGAGACCTGTTCAACAAACATCAAAGGGACCTGTTAAAGGCTGCTACATCAAGCTACTTCAGCAAAGCTTCAACAAAGTTTCAATATAGTTTCAAAGGTTGCTCATCATCAAGGCTCCATCAACACCAAAGATCAAGGAAGTTGCACACACATAGTTCTTTTTCAGATTTCAAAGAAGCTGCACAAACATTCTCAAGATCTCAGAGGGACCTGTTATATCCAAATTCATCTCAGAAGGGACCTGTTATGGACAGTGAAGATTATTCATATCTGGAGAATAAAGATCAGTCCTACCTATGCATGCCAACTCAAATCTTGATCAACCAACAAAGTGTAATGTATTGTTGTAATTTTTATTTTTAACATTTAAAATTCTTGGATTATTTTAGTGTTAAATATGATGACTATGATTGCTTATGATCAATTTCAAAAACACCCCTATACCCATCACCCTTGTAACATTCCTAACTACTATCATTTCCCAACACACTCTAGCCTATCACCATATTCCTCCTACGATTTTTTTCCTACACCACCCTTCAAACCTTGTTATTAACTCCTCATTCTTGAATCGGCCATCAAACCTTATCATCGGTCCAACATCTTCCTAATCGGCCAAGTACCAACGAGCAATGGACAAGTGGTGAATCATTGGAGAGCCAAGTGTTAAACGATTTCATTCCTTTTTTTGAATCGGCCAAGTTATAAAACGATCATTTGACCCAAGTCGACTCATGCAACAACTATCCGTTATCATCACTCCAGCACTCCTTATATGTTTGCGGCGTTTTCATGATTGTACCTATGAAAACCAGTACAACTCCTCTATCTTTGTGATATGAATGCGCTTTGCATTATCATTGTAGTAAATTGGGTAAGGTCGGTTGTTAAGTTTCATTTCATTCTCAGTTCGTAAAAAAGGTGTTATCATACTAGTAATTCAAACTCTGTGATTTTAAAGAAGGCCGAGAACAGCAGGCGCTACAAAGGGAGAGCATATTAATTGGGCTCACCACGAGTTTCTACCTCCGCCATAATCCGAGGACATTCATCCGGTCGCTTGCCTAAGCCATTGAAGAAGGAGACCCCGAGAACAGAGGGCACTACCCGGTCGGTTGATTGGAGCGCAAAACAGAGGTAACAAATCAAGAGAACCTTGTTGAATTATTAAGCACAAACAAAGAAGGTTAGAACAGGAGTTTCTTTGTCGAAATGACCAATAGAGCAGAGCCTAATACATTTGATAGTTCCTAGTATCATGATGACTGTATTACAATTTTAAGGGAAAAGCAATGGTTATCCTTCCTAGAGAAGTTTAATGGGAACAATGAAGAAGTAACTAAGCAGTTTGCATTTACATTTAATGGAGAGAAAGCATTGATAGGCAACTTCTCTTTTAAGATTTCAGAGGATACCATAGCATAAACCTTGGGAATCAGCCCAAAAGGAGAAAAATATTTCAAAACAAAACAATTCAAGGAAAAATCATGGACCCAATTAATGTCTAGGTCAAGGGTTTCCTCTGTCAACTGGAAAAAGGGTGTCCCTAGAAGCTGGCTGATGCACCCATGGGATGAAATGGTGTATATTATTCAGAAATTTGTTACGTGTGAGGGTTGTTACAGCATAGTCTATCTATATCACATCAAACTCCTGTTGCACTTAAAAGGGCAATGCACCATTAGTCTACCCTATTTCCTCTTACAGAGTTCGACTAAGATGTCAAAAAATATTCAAAAGCAAAAGGGTAATGAGGATAAAAGCTTGTATCATTTTGGGTTAATTAAAATTCTAATTGAATTTGAAGTGCAGAGGAGGGGAAAAACATGGAAGGAATTTTTGGTTGCTAATCAAATCAAAGATGGAGAAGATGAACAGGAACAACAAGAGCGCTCAGAATTTATGCTTGACATTGATGAGGAAATCCCTGTGCGTAAGTCAAGCAATGTCCCTCCACACAACATTAGTGTAAGGACGAGAAAGATGAGGCAAGCAGCTGCCCAGAAAATTGAGCAAGACAAAATTTTCACTACATATACAAGAAGATCAAGGAGAATACAAAAGACCCAAACACAAGAAGATCAACCAGAGTCAAATACACATGCACCAATGGACATTGAGAGCAATGCTCATTCACAACCTGGACCGGAAGCCGAAATGGAAGTTGAGAGTAACAACAGACAAGGGAAAGAGTCACCACCTGCAAACAAGAAACGAAGGAGGTTAGAAAAACAAATTGAAAAGCTGAAAGAAGAATTGATGGAGGCCAACATGCTAGAGAAGGTCATCAAGAAGGAGAATGAAATGTTGAGAGCTCAGATCAAGAAGACTCAGCAGAAAAATGAGAAGTTAAAGGAGCAAATCAAAGAATTCAAGGCTGAACAAACCGACATTTGCAAGTGGGCAACCAAATGGTATACTCAAAAGAAAGCTCTCAAAGATAAATACAAGAATTTGAAACATGAGCTCCACGTTCAGAAGGATGCCCAAGCTCAGAAGAATATAGATGCATTGTTACAAGCAGCAGAGACACATGCAGGAACAGAGTATAAAGGGAGCACATCAAGATTAGCATGAGGACATGCTAAATCATTGAGCTTGGGGGAGATGTTGGTACCATTTCATTACCATCCTTTTCTTCTAGAAATCCATCATTTGTCTATCTTTTTCTCCCATAAACCCCTCATAGTCCATCGAAATTGATTAATCAAAGCATTATAGTTGTTAATTTACATTAAATTTAATTTGTGAATTTTTATGTTAAAAATTAGAAATTTTCCACAAAAATTACAAGATATCATGACTTCCTGTAAATGGTTTATGATGTGACACGTGGCATGGCAGGAAAATCAAAACGAAGGACAGGAATGTGATATGGAATGTACATACATGGTGAAAAATCTATTCAAAAGCAAATCTAAAGCTCCTGGATACATGGTCAATGCTGGTCAAACCCAGCCTTTTTGGTCACAAAGGCAGCAAAAAGCCATAGTTTCCCAAACTGATTTCGTTTTGCTTTTGGAAATCAGTTAACATTAGAAAGGACAAAAATCACTCTTTTGTAAAAGCAAAAACCTCTGCATAATGTATGTACATTCGATTTAGAGGGAAAGTTAGTGAATATAGGATAGGAGACAAGCAGATAAAAGACTGCGTATTGCATTGTCCAGGATGGTTATTATCCTTGTGTATTGTTTCCAGAACATTGCTCTTGCATGTGATTTCGATTTCCCATAACTTAATTACAGTCATCGTTTTACTCCTACAGTGCTTATGCGTTAACATTCTCATCGCTTGAAGTTTCTTAAGTGTGCCATTGAAGCGTGGACGGGCCCTACGTGGAGATTAGTATACTTTTAATTTCATTTTCATAGCATTTTCGAATCTGAATAGTGTGAATAGTGTTTAATGTTATTTCCTTGTCTGTGAGTTTATCGGTTTGATTAGAAATTCTTGCAAATAATATTCATGGTGATAGCTTGAGAATTTGATTGCTAGATCATTGAACAATATCTTGTAAAAGATTTGATCGATCATTAGATTTTAAAGCATCTTTTTGGACTCCGTTTTCATGCATTTAAAATTTCAGTGTGCTTTTGATTTTCATAAATGCTTAGTGTGTTAGCTGGAAAGAGCTTTTGTGGATAATATCCTTGTAAGAGGGTTGAAAACTCAGTCTAGCAACACGCTATTTCTTTAGAACAGTTAGATAAATTAGATGATCTGAGTGTTAAGGTGTGAGAGGAAACATATTTCAATCTCTTGTAAAGGAGTGTTGTAGCCTGTCACAGTAGACACTTAGTTAGGTAGATGAGATCCTTTTATGTCTATAGACTTTAGACACATGCCTCTAAGTTTACCTACCTTGGTTGATATTAAATCTAGTATAATCTAGCACCCTAGATTGGCCACTACACATGGTCAATAGAGTTCTCTCCTGCATTATTTTACCCTTTTTTGGGCTTGAGGGACTCAATTTACAAAAAAAATAAATTATGAAGTATACCTATGTTTTTCTCCTGACTCCCTAAAACTGAAAAACATGGAGCTTTACTTTCTCCATGCTTGTTAAAATTTACGTTGAAAGAACTGAACAAGTCTTTTTTGTGGCTTTTCAAACTCTTTAAACATGAAAATGACATTGAGTTACCCCTTCACTGGACTCGTAAAATCTAAACATTGCAGGAATCGTTAAGCATGATGAGACCAAACCACTCCTTCCTAGGGTTCATTAAAAATACTTTGAAGGACTCATTCGAAGGATGAGCTTACAGGACAAGCATATGTTATCCTCCTTAAGCCTGTAAAAAATAAAGAGGTAATTTCCAATAATGGTGGGGGCAAGTGGGAAAGGTTCTTTGTTTTTTCTTTTATAAAAGGTAGTATGTTTCTATTGAAAATGACACTCTGTCACTTTTTGTATTGGGTTGGGAAATCCACTTGTCTGCTAATTGACCATACCTCATTGAAAGTCTTCAGTTGGTTTTGGGTATTCTATTTTGAGTCAAATGCTGCCAAGTTAGAATGTCGTGTCACCAATATGTTCAAGAGAAATTCAACCTTAGTCAAACTACTTTTCCATTCATGGAGTTAAGTTGCATCGAACATCCTTGAGTCAGTCCTGGATTACTCCAAACTGATGTTCTTCAAAACTTTACATGAGTTTCGTATCATAGGACCTCCTGCGATGGGTCACTTCCTATCGACTTCAACTCACTATCTAGGAAGTTGATCTAGAAGTCTTCAGTACCTTGAAGGTTGCATGCCTTAATGGCAGGTTTCTCGCCTTCAACAATAGGTTCTCATCATTGACCTTCGATCAAATGATTCTACGAGTGTTCGACATTAGCACATTGATTCTCACTTAATAGATTGTACTTGAAGTACCTTGATATCCATTGTCATTATTGATGGGATTCTCTCGTGCTTGTTAATGATTCACATCATTGATCGATAATCAAGTGGTTTCTACCATGTTCGACTTCGAGACATTCACTCGCATGGCTAGACTCGTACTACGGATCGAGAGATGGAGATCAAGACCTTGGATCTAGTTTCATCCATCTAGGTTGCGTGGAGTTATTAAATATTCATGATTGTAAACATGGATCCATTGATGGTTTCATCCATACTATGTCTTCTATTGACATGGATCTTCATATATCTTTTTGTACTGTTTCTTTGAGACATTTATACTTTGAGTATGGGAATGCCTACCTCAAAGATGATTATATATTGCATTGTAACATTTTATTGATTGTTTCAAGTCTCCATCTGCAGTCTCTAACCCAAACCTTGGTATGATAAATTGCTTTATTCATCAAACATATTTTCTAACTTTGCACTTTAGGGGGAAATTTGTTACACGTCTTTTTGTCTCATTAGGAAAATGACCATCAGTTTGGATCTTTTACTATCCATTAATGTGTTCCAAAGCATCCTCTTGCAAGGCTAGAACCCAAACTATCCCAAAGAGAGTGAAATTCTTGGATCCCATGGCTCAAAGTCTTGTTTTTGGCTTCCTGTGTAGTTCCCTAGACAATTTTTGCGCATACACAAAAGAATCCATTAAATACTACGCATAAGTGCACTCTGTCTTACACTGTGACCTACTTACATGACTTAACACATGTAAAAATAAAAACTAAAGTCTAGAAGCATTGTAAGTCATATCTTTCCCAACTAACAAGCTTCGAATGGATTCTTATTCAGCCCTGACCCCTCCATCATGGAGCTACTCCCTCTCTTTGTGGAACCCCTATCCCACCATTAATGGATCTCATCCCTTGGAAAATGGATCCCAAACTTCCCACTTGTGACCTATAAAGCTAACACATGCCTAAGGATTGAGGAGGACTATTGGAATTAGGCTTATGCTACAAAAATAAGGTTGGGAGGCTATTTATTCAAGGGGAGGGTTGGAGATTATGGGAAGGGACTTGCAACATCAAGGCTTCAGGGTTGTAAGTCTATTCTCTAGTTTATTAATATAAAAACAATTGTTCTTTCTCAAATATGTCTTTGTTGATATAATTTGTGGGATTCATTGATCACCCACACATATTATGATTGCATATTGATCAATTTATGATATATGATTGAGTTAATTAGTTCATTTATCTCTTATGCTATATATTGGATGCTTTGATCTTATGTATGTTTTTCTCTATGGATATCCCCTTCAAGACATCATGGAGATGTTGTGGGAAGCGATGAGAAGATCTCTAAAGCATTGAGGAGAAGCAGATGGTTGAAAGCTCTAAAAGAGACTTCATCAGGCATTTTGATTAGATGGTAAGTGACCTCTATCATATTGTTTATTTCATTCAATAGTATTCTAGGGAAAGGTAGCAGTTCCTTGTTGTTTGTTACTAGATTTCTATGAGGTCTAGGGAGATCGCTCTTGTTTGCAAGAGGGATAAGTCTACATAACAATATCTAGATGAGTTTTATTTTTATTTTTATTCATGGAAAATATATGCTCATTGTATAAATTCTAGACATGTATAGTAGCAGGGAAGGTTTAGAAAATAAAAAACCAAGAATTACATATTCCAGTAATCCTTTAAAAATTATATATGAATTATACTTGAAAAACAAGAACTCTAGTTTGACTATAGATGCATATGTACTATAGTAACCACGACACAAATCTTTTACATATAGAGTAATAGAAGTAAATTTTGGAAAATACTGATAAGAGTTTTCTTATTACAAAAGATTATTCAAAGAATGAAAGAGACAATGTGCATTAATATGGTGTGTAAATAATACTTAAGAAAAAAAATGCAGAACCATAACATATAAGAGCAATAAAAGAAGGTTGTGTATACTCGTACATGAAATATTGTATTAGATAAAAACTATGTTAATGAAATAGAAATATAAAACCACTGAATAAGCTAGGCCTGGTATTAATCTTCAAAAAATAAATGTCATTTCCATTGGAATTATAGGAGTTTTACAGTTTCTATAATAGATGATAGAGATAACTTAAAATTAAAATAATGCAAATTATTTTCGAGGCTTAATGCCAGTAATGGAGTAACAACTCCTTGGTCTAGAAAGGAGGGTAAGACTACAATTGACAGAAAATAAAAATTAAAGAGAAATAACTCGAGCATTGTCTTCCCATAGGGACCTCACCTTTAATAAAGAGAGTAAGAGGGTTTTGAGGATTCTCCAACATGGAAAAAGACATAGTTTGAGTGTTAAATTAAAATCTCAGAGCAAATTCCACCTGCAGATGAAAAATGCATTGAAGCAACCTAACGAAGAGTACAAGGAATGAATATGACAAATGAGGAAGTTAATATACTTAAAGTAACTTTGTAGTCATTTAAAAACAAAATGAAAGCAAACAATGAACCCTGTCTCAAGAAAGAGGGAAATTACCTCTTAACAATTTTGAGTCACTTTTGAGAACAAATCTCCTACACGAATAAGGGAGTTAGTGATCCAGGTGGATATTGGTGGCCACCTGCCTATTCCACTTGGATCCCCACCATCGTATCTTTCAGTTTTTCAGTTTCCTTAATTGTAGCACAATTTACTATTTTTGGCAGTTTTTCGGCTCCTGAACTTCCCGAGTCGTTTTGAGGCCCTAAACGACATTTTTTGGGAAAACCACCAAGGGCGAATGCTTATTTTTAACTTAGTATTTACCATCGTTAGTTGTGATCCTTGGATAGATATTTCTAATGAGGTACCGTGTGCATCAAACAGAGATCATATGCCAAAGTTACGACCCTGGGAAGTTGATGTACCAACTTATCCCAATGGGGCCCATAGTTTGGTGTTTCATCTCCTAGGGTTAGGTTTTTGGATGTTTAGGGTTTTCCATTGTTTCTTAATAATAAATAGGCCTTCAAGCCTCATTGTAACACAATTCAGAGGCATGTAGTTGCCACATCTCTTCTCAGAGATAAGCTACCATCGCCTGAGCTAATCTTATTTCCAATCTATTTGTAGGCATATTTCAGTATTTGATATTAATGAAATGAAGTGTTATTTCTACTGCATCTTGGTATTTATTGTTATATATGTAATTGTTGCATTCTTGTTTAAATCCAGTTCACTTAGACATAATGAAACTGTAATATATAATATCATATATATATATATATATATATATATATATTATAGTCAAAATACATTATAAGTTCACTATAACTATCAAATTGAGGAACAAAGAGGAAGAAAGGACTTCAAACCTAAATGTACAGAAACAAAAATTTATGGGGAAAAATTGATAGTCTCAACATGGCTAAAGAACTAAATTGGTTCATTGTTTGGGCATTGTAAAAACCCTTTCAAAAAAAAAATTTGTGGAAACTCTTGTAAAAGTGAAAAGTGTTGTGAAGGGTATGACCCTATTATAGCGAATAACAATCATTAAATTTAAAACCTCTAAGTTTAGTCAAAATAAATAACAAAAGAAACATTAGAAAATTGGTTGATATGCCTCGATATCTTTCACATGGCCAAGGAAAAAGAAAATTCAGGAAGCCATATAATGCAATATACTCATGCTAATTGAGAGAGAAACATTAAGGGTTTGAAAGGAAAGAAGCCTTTTTGTAACCCTCAAAGGAATTACCTAAGCATTTAAGTAATGGTGAAATAAAAGAATGTAGAAAAGTACATTTTTTGTAATGAATAGGATTGATAAAATGTTCGAGAGCTTACCTATTCAAATCTGGTTAGCTTAAAGAGTGAGCGTTGTATAATCTCTAGACACTAGGTGTAAACAAAGTGTTTGCAACGTTGATTATAAGAAAAAACCTCTAGTAATCCTGTTAACAACCAAAATCATAATAAGATCAAAATTAGCAATAAAATGGTAAGCATAAGTACAGAAGAAAACAAAAATTTTAAAGCTGTAATGTCGAAGAAATAATTTAAATACTTTTACCTGATAAGAGAGTTGACACATTATATATTTTAAGCCTCCTCACTCAACAAAACAAAGATTCATCCACCTTTGAATGAAAAATGGAGAAGATAAGCCATTAGATACTGCCTAAAGTACATATGTTGAGTTACACTGGCAAAAATAGTGGAATTACGTAGAAAACAATGGTTGAAACCCTAGTCGTAGAGTGGCATGACTGGAGAAGGTCATTTTGAAAAATGAACAAGTGAAATGAAAGTCCAACAAAGTCATTAAACTCATAATGAAACCCTAAAAGGAGACTGACTATTGATTAACTGCCAACTATTCTCAATCGTAGATTTAGATCAGGACATCCCGGTATATGTGGCATCAAGGAGGAACTTCCCACCATGTATAGAACAATTCAGCACATCGTTCATTTGAAGTGATTAGGGCCACAAATATTTCCAAATAATCCCACATGTGAAGTTAGTGCAAGAGGTTATGCTATGTATATGGACACAATAATAGAAGTCTCAATCAATAAATTGTGGAAATAATTAAAGGAAAATATGATGGTTATAAGTTGTAAGTCGTTCAAACATCATACTCACTGCTAGATCATTGTATGTAACATGAGACTATTATTATCCATGAACTTAGATATATAATCCCAAAGGTGCAAAAAAGATCTAAAACCCATACTTTTTATATGTACATTAATCATGAATAGTATAGGAGAACATAATTGACAACCCACATGCATAAAACAAATAGAAACCCCACTATAATATAAGAGTCCATATATACAAATACATATAATAAGAGTCGGGCTAATATTAGAAATTCAAAGTGAAAATATATGACATATAGTTGGAATAATTAAATGTTGGCATTTGATATTTATATACATATACATTATATTGTATGAAGTTGGAGAAAATAAGAAATAATACATATTTATTAGAGATAACTCTAAACCAATTGCAAAATAGCACTATTACTACTATTTAAAAAAGAACGAAGGAATATTTTTTATAGAAATTTTAGTTAATTATAAAAGTGAAATTACATCTACAACTCATATGGAGGTTGAATTAAAGCAATATTTTTGAAAAGAGACCGGTTGAACATAGGGATGATATATACATATATATATATATATATGTGTGTGTGTGTGTGTGTGTGTGTGTGTGTGTGTGTGTGTGTGTGTGAATGAGGGTGTAATGAGAGTCTTTACAAGTGGTATCAGAGTTGTAGTAACAACATTGGGCCTCCTTTGTGTCCTGAAATTGAAATAGTTATACATGTTATGAACAGATTGTGAAAAATGAACAAAAGGACTCAAGGATGGTTGAATAATTTAATGGAAAAACTTTTGTAGGTACATCAAAGGGTGATCCCAAACATGACACTGAATTAGGAATGATTAGGGGTGGAACTAATAATGCATAAAGACAAGACTCAAAACTATTGCAAGTAATAAGGAGTTTAAAAATAGATCTAGATTATATAAAGGAAAATAAGTAAAGGTTGGTTAAAGCTAGAGAGGAGTAAGAGGAGATCAATGGATACATGTTCAGAAAAATGGAAAATGAGAGTTTATAAAAAGACTCATACAAAGAGATCTAGAAGAAAATCCACTAGCACCATAAGAAGAACCAACTCAATATATTCTAGTGGAAGCCAAATAAATGAGTCTAGTGATCAAGAAGGACAGAAATCAAGTAGCAACACCTATTTTCCTAGGAAAATGAGATCATCCTCTCACTTACAAGGAGAGTTTAAGAAAATCAGACATCCCAATTTTGATGGTGAATCTGAAGAAGGACTAGAGGCATGACTCCTCAATATGTCCAAATACTTTGAAGTGTACAATTATCCAAGTAATTTGAAGGCAAGATTGGAAACTTTCCAGTTAACTAGTAAGGCATTTTTATGGTGGGAGGAAAATAAAGTTGTTAAAAGAATTAGAAGCAAGGATTTAACTTGGAAATTGTTCAAGAAATAATTTAAAAATAAATATTTGATTGAGAGATATTTTGATGAAAAAACTAGGGAGTCCCATTAGTTGAAGTTGGGACAACTTACCATGGCTGAGTTTGTTAATAAATTAATAAGTCTATTAAGGTATGTTCCTTTCTTGAAGGAGGAGAAGGCAAAAGTCCAAAGACTTTCCAGTTGTCTACTTTTCTCATATAGAGAAAGAATTAAGTTTGATCAACTTTAACTATGGATGAAACCATTATAAAAGATAAATTATGTTACAATCAAAACAAGAAAAAAGGGGAAAATTGTAAAAGGTGGGTGTCAAAGAAACCTAACATATTTTACAACAAGAGAAAGGGGTTTAAAAATCCTACTTTCACCAAAAGTGTGTACACATGAAATTACAACAAAAATTTTAATCAACAGAAAAGTGTTGGGCAGAAAGGAGGATATGTTACAAGAAACATAAATTTCAGTGAGAGAGTAAAACCACCTATTAAATGTTGGGGTTGTGGTGAAACCCACTTGTAGAGGGACTGCCCACATAATCCATTAAAGAAGAATACAACATTAAATAATGCTTAGGAAGGATCAACTATAAATGATGTTGCTTGCAACATACCCAGAATTAGCGTTGCATTAGATGGAGGGCGGGCAGATAATCAGTAAACCATGGTTGAAGTTCAAGGTAAATTTTTTGATAATGATGTATCAATGCTTATAAATACAAGATCTACATTGAGTTATGTTTCCCCTGATGTATTTGAAAAGTGTAAACTTGAAAAAGAAAAACAATACAAGCCTTGTTTAGTACAATTGGCCACATGAACTAAGAGAAAAGTGACTACAATCAGTAAAAATTGCACAATAAATCTGAATGGAATGCATACTACCCTCAAGCTAAATAGCTTAATCTTGGGGTATTATGATATCCTCATAGATATGGACTGGTTAGAAACACACAAAGTGATATTAAATTTCTTGGAAAAGTCCTTTACATGTGTTGATGATAAAGGTGAAGCTTTTAAGGTTCAAGGCATTATGAGAAAAAAAATTGTTAGGCAAATCTCTATAATACAAATGAAGAAATATGCTAGGAAAGGGTGTCCACTGTTCATTGTCTAAGTACAATATTTGTCGTAAAATGAACAACAAATATTATCGGAAGAATGCCTTGTACTAAAGTAGTATAAAGATGTTTTTCCAGATAAAATACCAAGATTTCCTCAAGGAGGGATATCGATTTCACCATTAATCTTATACATGGTGTTGTTCTAGTGTCCAAGGCCCCATATATTCATGAATTAATGGAGTTGAAACTTCAATTACAAATCTCAGACAAAAAGTAGACAAGGCGAAGTGTATCTCCTTAGGGAGCACTAGTTTTATTTGTAGAAAAAAAGATGGAATATTGATACTATGCATAAACTATAGACAATTGAATAAGATGACCATAAAAAATAAATACCCCCATTTAATAATAGATAATTTATTTGATCAAGTTAGAGGAATTTTTTTATTATCTAAAATTGATCTAAGATTTGGATATCGTCAAATTAGGATTAGAGATGAAGACATACACAAGACAACATTTTTCACGTGTTATGGACATTATGAATTGGTAGTGGTTCCATTTGGGATTAATAATGCACCTACTACATTATTGTGTCTCATGAACAATGTACTAAGACCATTTCTATATTTTTGTAATTGTCTTTACAGACGATATTTTGGTATTCTTGAAGAGTAAGGAAGAGCATAACCAACATCTAAAGATGATCCTTCAAACTCTAAGAGACAATGAACTATATGTTAAATTCAACAATTGTTCATTCTACCAACAACAAATTCATTATCTAGTACATGTAATATTAAAAGACGGGATTTTTGTACATCTTGAGAAGATAAAATCAATAATGGAGTGGTCATCACCCAAGAATGTGGAAGAAGCCATATCTTTTATGGGCATCATAGGCTACTATAGGATATTTATAGAAGGATTTTCTAAGCTTGCATACCCAATCACAAATCTACAAAAGAAGGGGATCAAGTTTGAGTGGAGTCAAAAGTGTCAAGTTAATTTTGACAAACTAAAACAACTTTTCACCTCAGCTCCAATTTTAAAATTGGTCGATCCCAATAAGGAATTTGTGGTATGTACAAATGCAAGTAAGGAAGGTCTAGGAGGAATTTTGATGCAAAATATTCATGCTATCTATTATGAGTCTAGGAAACTGAAATATAATGAGAAGAATTATGCTACTGATGATCTAGAATTAGCAGCAATAATTGATGCATTCAACATCTGGAGACACTATCTAATATGGAGGATATTTCAGCTAAGGACAAATAATGTTAGTCTCAAATACCTATTTGATCAACCTAATTTAAATTCTAGACAAGCAAGATGGTTAGCATTTATTAGTGAATATTAATTTGAGATTAAACTTATCAAGGGAAAATAAAACAAAATAGTTGATGCCTAAAACAGAAAACTTAATCAAATTTGTGCTACATCAACAATGATTTGGTTAACAAATTTAGAAGAAAAATTTTAAAACAATTTCCAATTCTGATTTAGAATATTTGAAAATCAAAGATAAAGTGAAGAAATTTGATAAATTGGATGAGGAGAAAGATGATTTTTGAGTTAATAACCAAGATTTATTCTTGTTTAAAGGCAAAATTTACATACCCAATAATGTAGATCTGAAATTTTTTGTTTTATATGAATTGCATAAAAGACCAACAACAAGTCATCCTGGTTATAATAATTTAATCATCGTATTAAGAAGGGATTTCTATTGTCCAAATGTGAAAAATGAGACAACTGAATATGTAGCAAGATGTATTGAGTGCGGGCAAGTTAAGGCAGTCCATTAACACCTGGTTGGTTTGTTGCAACCACTATCCATTCTAGAGTGGAAATGGGAGAACAATTCAATGGATTTCATCATAGGGATACCAAAAACAAGGAAACAACATGATTCCATTATGGTTGTGATTTAAAATCTTAGTAAAGAACACATTTCATTCGAATCAAATTTACTTTCAACGCCATATATATTGCAAAAATATTCACATGAGAATTTTCAAGCTTCATGGGATACCTAAGGTTGTAATTTCAGATAGGGATACAAAGTTCACATCCAAATTTTGGAAACAATTATTTGAAAATATGGGAACAAAGTTAAACTTTAGTACACCATATCATCCTCAAACTGATGGTCAAATAGAGAGGACCAATAAGATACTAGAGGATATGCTAAGAATGTATGTAAAAGATAAACAAGTTAAATAGCAAGATTATCTACCTTAGCAGAATTTGCATATAACAATGGATATCGAACATCCTTGGAAATGAAACCTTTCGAAGTGATGTATGGAAGAAGATGAAGAGTACCACTATGTTGGGATCACCGTGAAGACATATTAGTATTGGGACCAGACATGTTGAAGGAAATGGAAGAGACAGCCAAGCATACTAGACATAATTTAAAAACATGCCAAGACCATAAAAAAAAAAAATCTATGCAAACCTAAAAATAACTGAAAAGGAATTTAATGTGCGAGGTCATGTGTATTTAAAGGTCAAACTTAAGAAGAGTACACTTAGACTTGATAATTGTGCTAAGTTATCTCCTAGATATTGTGGACCCTTTGAGGTGTTAGCTAGAGTTGGACATATTTATTATCAACTAGCCCTACCAGCCAACATTGAAACTCATAATGTATTTCATGTTTCATTTTTGAAAAAATATGTGCATGATCCATCTCATGTGTTTGATTGGCATGTTGTACAGGTGGAACTAGAGGGAGAGTTCCTAGCAGAACCACTGTGTCTTTTAGACCAGAGGGTAGTTATGCTCTGGAATAGAGAGTAACGTAGTTAAAGGGTCCATGGAAAAATTTCAATCCAAAGAAAGAAACTTGGGAGTTGGGGTATGCTTTCAAAGAATCTTATCCTTCTATGATTGAATAAAAACTAAAAACTAGAATGAGTTTCCAAAGAATGGTGATCAGACACCGAGACAATGTCAAATTTAAGGGGGGGAGGATGTGATATCACTTACCTTAAGGATTTGTTTGTAAATAAGTGTGCACACGTTTACGTCTTATTTTATTTGGTTATGTAGGTTACATGGAAACAGATGGACATTTTAATTATCAACAATTCATTACTGATAATGGTTGTTTGTGAAAGTTGTAATTAAGTTTTATTTTAAAAATAAAGACAAAACGAGGAAATTAATGGCTAAGTACAAATGGCTAAAATATGAAAAAGGTTACAATTTAATTATGAAAAATTATTATTTTATCCATCAACAAGTCCTCGACATCTAATATGGTTGGTTAGATCTAATTATGAAATTATGATATTGGCCAACTAAATGTTTCCTAGAAGACATGGAGTCATCGTCAAGATGGGAAACATGAGCTCATTAATGAGTAGAAAACGACTTGCCACCTGTTGGTGAGGTGGAGGTAGTTATTAACCGCCCAAAGAGTGGTAGATGGATAATAGTTGGGAATTACCTTGCTTTTGTATCAATTATTCTGAGAGCAGAATTGGAGAGATTGAAGAGAAGCAAGGAGGAATAGACAAAAAAAAAAAAAGATAGTTGCATGGCTGGTTTGCTCGGGGGGACAAGCATTGTTGTTATGTTAAGACTGGGAGGAGCCAAGTATTTAGCTATTTATTTCCTAGAAATACCTATTAAGTCTGTGTTCTCTAACTCTAATCTTATTTTGTGTTTAAAACAATAATTTATTTATGTTCCTTTACAATCTTATAATTTGTTGTATTCATGGAAAATACTAATTTTACAAGAATGGTGAATATATAATTTATATGTTTATTTAATATTGGACTTCAGGGTAAATCTGTGAACAGAAAAACATTTATATTTTCAATAGATACAGTTGAGTTCAACATCAAAATTATAGTTGGTATTGTCACTTAATAGTGATAGATATGAGCACAAAAATAAAACATTGAATAGATAAAAGGATTATCATATTCATAAATTCCTAAATAGAGGTTCATGGAAATGCAAAAAATTATAATTATAATTATATATAATATATATATATATATATATATATATAATATATATATATATATAATATATATATATATATATATATATATATATATATATATATATATATATATATATATATATTATATATATATATTCTACCATAAGTTAGAGAGTATCTAGATGAGTTTATTTTCATTTTTATTCATGGAAAATATATGCTTACTGTATAAATTCTAGACATGTATAGTAGTAGGGAAGGTTTAGGAAATGAAAAACTGAGAATCACATATTTCAGTAATCTTTTAAAAATTGTATATGAATTATACTTGAAAAACAGGAACATTTATTCGACTATAGATGCATATGTACTACAATAACAATGACACAAATATTTTATAGACAGAATATTAGAAGTAAATTTTAGAAACAAATTGATAATCACAAATACTACACAATTCTATGCTGGAAATCTCCAATAACAAAAAGAGTTTTTTTTATTACAAAAGACTATTTGAAGAATAAAAGAGATAATGTACATTAATATGGTGTGTAGATAATACTTAAGAAAAAAAATTGCATAACCATAACATATAAGAGCAATAAAAAAAGGTTGTGAAAATCCATACAAGAAATGTTGTATTAGATAGGAACTTTTTTAATGAAATAACAATATAAAACCACCAAATAAGCTAGGGCTGATATTAATCTCGAAAAATAAAAACGTCATTTTCATTAGAACTACAAGAGTTTTACAGTTTCTATAATAGATGACAAAGATAGCTTAAAAATTAAAACAATGCAAATTATTGTCAAGGCTTAAACCCTATAATGGAGTAACACCTTGGTCCAAAAAGGAGGGTAAGACTACATTTGACATAAAAGAAAATTTAAAGAGAAATAACTCAAGCATTATCTTCCCATAGGAACTTCACCCATAATAAAGAGAGCCAAAGGGTTTTGAGGATTCTCCAACCAAGTAAAAGACATAGTTCGAGTGTTAAATTAAAAGCTTAGAGCAAATTCCACTTGCAGATGAAAAACACGTTGAAGTAACATAGCAAATAATACCTGGAATGAATATGACAAATGAGGAAGTTAATATATAGAAAGTAACTTTGTAGTCTTTTAAAAACAAAATGAAAGTACATTGTAAACCCTAACTTAAGAAAGAGGGAAATTACCTCTTGAGGGTTTTGAGTTGCTTTTGAGAACAAATCTCCTGCACAAAAAGGAAGGAGTTAGCCATAACAGAACTGTAAAACAAAGAAAAAGGAAAATATATATAGTAAAAATACATGAAAGAAGTTCACTGTAACTGTCGAATTTAGGAACAAAGAGGAACAGAGGATTTCAAACCTGCACAGAAAGAAAACTCTATGGAGAAAAATAGATTGTCTCGACATGACAAAATAACTAAATTAGTTCATTGTTTGGGTATAATAGAAACCCTTTCAAAACAAAAACAAAAAAACGTCATGGAAACTCTTGTAAAAGTGAAAAGAGTTATGAAGGGTATGACCCTATTATGATGAATAACAATCTTTAACTTTAAAACCTTCAAGGTTAGTCAAAATACAATAACAAAAGAAACATTATAAAATTGGATAATATTTCACATGGCCAACGAAAAAGAAAAATCGGGAAGTCATATAATGCAATATACTCATGCTAATTGATAGAGAAACCCTAGGGTTTGAAAGGAAAGAAGCCTTTTTGTAACCCTCAAAGGAATGACCTGAACATTTCAGTAATGGAAAAACAAAGGACGTAGAAAAATACAATTTTTTAAGGAATACGATTGGTAAAATATTCGAGAGCTTACCTATTCAAATATGGTTAGCACAGAGAGTGAGCATCGTATAATCTCCAGACACTAGGTGTAAACAAATTGTTTGCAACACTGGTGATTAGAGAAAAGCTTTGGTAAGCTTGTTAACAACCAAAATCATATAATGTCATAATTAACAATAAAATAGTGAGCATAACTACAAAATAAAACGAGAAGTTTAAAGTTGTAATGTCAAAGAAATAATTTGAAGACTTTTACTTGATAAGAGTGTTGACACTTTATAAAGGTTAAGCCTCCTTACTTGAAAGAACAAAGAGTCATCCACCTTCGAATAACAAATGGAGAATATAAGCCATCAAAGAATGCCTAAAGTACACATATTGAGTTACACTAACACAAATAATGGAATGTCATTGAAAACAATGGTTGAAACGTTGGTCGCAGAGCAGCATGACTGGAGAAGGTCGTTTGGAAAAATGAGCAAGTGAAATGTTGAAATTTCAACAAAGTCATTAAACTCATAATGAAACCATAAAAGGAGACTGACCGCAGATTAACTGCCAACTATTCTCAACCATAGATTTAGATGAGGACATCCTAGTATATGTGGCATCAAGGAGGAACTTCCCACCACGTATAGAACAATTTAGAAGATTGTTCGTTTGAAGTGACAAAGGAAGAAAGATAGACATGAATTAGAGGCTGAGACGACAAGGGTTCGTTGCTTCGCCCCCACTCCCTCAATTCCCAAAATTTCCAATTACACAACATGAACAAATCACAATATTTTTTTACCTCTCTTCACATCCCACTTCTTTAAATAAACACTCATGAGTAAACCCCTAAGTGTTTTTAAAAGAGAGTTGACCAATCAAGTAACAAAATCGCAGAGAGATTTATTCATCTCACTTTCCCCTTTCTAAGTAGTAACAACAACTTATTAATATAAGTAAAGGACATAGAGACATTTTTGGCTAAATAAAGTCAACATGTACTTGTTTGTTTTAGTGTGAAATAACATGTCTTTGCGTTTATCAAAGTTGTCCCCAATATGCTTAAGAGGCATCAATTATATATTTACATTTTTGATGCCAATCAAAAGTGGCATATTCCTACTCATCTATGTACTTGTGATTCCCATGGTCTCTTGATCTTTTTTTAACGAATTTTTTAATCTTCCAAATAGGGAAACGATTTAATTGGGAATCTTTTGCTTTTTGTGCATATGGACTCTTGTGACTTAATTGAGGCCAAGCCCCTTAGCCTTGCCCATAACTTTTGGTGTAATGGACTATTGTGACTTGGTTGAGGCAAATAAAGAATAAACTATCATTATAACTTATATTTAAGATTCTTAAAACGATGATGGCCAAGAAAAAAAAGGGAAGAAGATATTCCAATGAAAGAACAATATCTAAGGTACAACCGCGTAGGTCCTTTTTGTCTATTTGGGATTCTCGTTTTGCAAAACAGCCTAACGATAGACTTACCCATTTTTTTTTAAGGGAAAGCTATTTATGATTTAGGATGGGCCCTTTAAAACCGTTCATCACATTTTTGTAAAAGTGCAACATACTTATCTGTCAAGAAAAAGTTATAATTCATAATGTAAAGGTGAAAGCAATCATTATGAATATATATTTGATCGTATTGTACATTGGACAGATGAATACCAACTTTATACATATTTTGGCAATGGATAGGTTTAGCGCGTATATATTATATATATATATTTATATCTATTTATTTTTTTTATTTTTATTTTTCAAAATACTATATATGTATCCCTAAAATTATGTTATCAAATTTCAATAAAAATATCTATTAATTAAATTACTACAATATTTAAACCTAAATCTTTCTAATTTTTGTAATATCAACCACCCTCTCATGGTTGAAGTCGGCCCTTTCCTTTCCTTGGACTTATTATAATTGTTGCCCACTACTTGTAACACTAGTCTCATTCTTATAATTGAGGTAGGGCCTTTCTTCTCTTGTGTACATTGCATTTTGCCCATTTCAAATTACAATGTAATGTTTCAAATTTAATTAAATGTAAAAATTAATGTAAGTTCAATATTTTTTTTCATAAAAATGAGAACTTATGTTAAAAAATCTTGTCGAGTCGCGACAAATACCTAAGAGAGGGGAGAATAATTGGATAAAAAAGACTAATGAAAAAAGACAAAAAAAAGGCAATATGTCAATAAGAATACACCTTTCAAAATCATCCTAATAGAAGACAAATTTTACAATGAGAAACCATTGAACAACTGGTGGAGTGTCCACATTTGGAGTTTGATTAACGTTAGGAAGAGAGTTTCATGTGTACCTGTTGTTGACACTTGGTTCAAAGGGTTGATAGTTTTTGGCTTGAACATGATTTGCAAGTCTAGAATATGTTGTCAAATGACATCTAATTCGTCATCTTGGCGAGCCATTTTGCACTTTAAATCTTGAATTTCTTCTAGCAACAAAGTAATAGTTTTCCATTGTTCTTGGAGTTCTATGTTGGTCTCTAGAGTTTCCAATTACAGAGGGTCCAAAAGATGTTTTCTACCAAGACCATGAGACTAAGAACCTTTAGAGTTGTAGGAGGTCATATCAAGCAAGCCGAGAGCTGACAAAGCGAGAATTTGGGAGTAATGGGGAATTAATAGAGCGATGCAAGGCAAGGGAGGTTGAATACACAGTAAGAAAACTTAGACAAGAATACCTGTTTAAGTGAGTTTGATTCCATCATGGGGGGAGGGGGAGGGGGCGACAATCCAAAACAAATCCAAGATGTAGGGTAGATCACTCAAGACCACATGCGCAGTGAAGGAGATGATGGAATAAGAGAAGTGATAAATGAGAGGCAAGCCATGAAAATTAGGATATCCTTGCCTAAGAGGAATGAAGCAGCACTGGAGCATTGAATCCTAATGTAATAAGTGATAAAGGAGCCAAAAAATCAGACCAAGCCAGTAGGCCACTCCAAATACCCAAATTTGTTAAGCATTGAAGTGATGCAACCAAGAATTAAATAGAGAAAATTCCAAATAACACTTATCAATGTGATAACAAGAGCTTATTGGTTCCGGAGGCTAGACTCAGATTTAACAGAGATTGGGGATGAACCTTGAGCTTAGGAGCATTGGGTGGCCATTGAATTTTACCTTGGGTCAAATTGATCACACACACAAGAGTTAATGAAGCCAAATCTAGGCATAATTGTTATGCCTTTATGAATAATAACTAGCAATGGTGGAGGACAGGCTCTAAGGTTGAGCCTCCACCATCTTATGGTACTTGGAGCGTGCATAAAATATATTATAGAGAGATTTGCATGCGTTTGTGTGAAAAAAACTACCACAACAACAAGTATGTCATGTTTGCCATCATTTGAAACAATACATAAGCGAGGAGACTTGACATTGCACAAGGGTTTATATTTTAATACATGAACATTATGAAAATGATGTCAAGGCAAGGTTTGTCACCCTTGAACATTATTAATTTTTCGTTTCTCCAATTTTGAGAAGGCATGCCTTATTGGCTTGAATATCGACCTCCTTGTTTGGTTTCAAAGAACATGTTAGAATGATTTTTTAGAGAAATCTCCAAGCAACCTTGAAATTCATTGGAACAGTAGCTTTAGATGTTGATCCCTGGGTCAAGTTTTGTTTCGAACGTATTATATTATTAGAAGCAAATCCCCAAAAATAAAAATATTGGAAGTTCCCACGACCTTTTGCTAGGAGCAAGCCCTGCAGTAAGTGAAGCATCTCGACTTGATTATTTATCATATGCTCCAGACCTAAGAAGTACCTTATTTCAATTTTTCCTTCAAGGTTATAAAGGACGCTCCCCCTACCCCTCCCCTCCTGCCACCCCATGCAAATTGTGTAATTAATTCAAAATTATTTTATTGTTTTTAATTATAAGGATTTTGGTTAGATTTGAGATGAAACTAATTAAGTAGCGCTAATTCAAGAATATATCAAACAATTCATAAATTAGGTATACTAATAACTTATAACTTACCAAGTGTTAAGACATCTTAACGCACACATGATCCAAATCGGATCCACAAAATACTGTCAAGAACCTTGACTGTATCGAGTTGAACAAATCTCTAATGAAATCCAAAACAACATCAAAAACATCCTGAACCAGTGGCCATAGCAACTAGCGCGGAACGACGAGGACCTCGGTCAAAGAGCGCTGACTGAGGCCCATGGAGACTGCGCAGGAGGTCAAAACAGCCCCTGGGAGCCCCGAATCAGGAAAAGGAGGTGATTTTGATGCGCGATTAGTGGCACTTAACGCTAATCGCGCATCGCTGGGCAAACGGGGCCGAAATGGGGAAGCCTTAAGCACTCGCTCACATTGGTAGCCAGAAAGAAAAAGCGCTAAAGGACAAAGGTGGGACCTGCGCCTAGAAACTAGCGGTTTTGATCGGGGTGCCCTTGAACGGTAAGAGGCTTTGGACAGGAGAGGAGCGATCCCACTCAGCAATCGACACAAGGCAGCGGAGGTGAGAGAAAAACTGTCGTGATCGCGCGTTATCGGTCGAGCAAGTCAACCACGCTCAATGTGCGTATGACGTGGATCTGGAGGAGCCCAGATCGGACAGCTGAGATTGCGCCCGATAGAAAGAAGCAGAATCGACGAGGAATTAAGCCACGATTTGAAGGGATTTGGAATCTGTTTGACCGTCGCGGTGGAGAAATAACGTCTCCGTGACATAATCGAAGAAATGAATCGACGAGCAAACTGGCGCTGTTCCGATGGGGACACGTGGCACTTCCCGAGCGTTCATGCTGACGATGAACAGGGAACTCCAAGTGCAGCTGCAGAAGGAGAATCGACGCAGGCGGGAGAGGAACCGAACATGCATAGGGATCGAATGGTTAAAGCCATGAACAGAGACAGTCGAAAAGAAAGGAGGATTTTGAGAGGAGTCAAAGCGACCAAGAGAGACAGTGAACAGTGAACCTTGAGAGGAGGACTGAACACAAAGAACAGTAAAGCCAAGCATAGGAGATAGAGGGCCGAGTTGACCATAGGCAGCATCAAGCACCAGAGAGCTTGAAGATTCAAGCCTTCCCATCGAGGAATCTGTCCGGACTGAGCATCACATTTGGCTCTTTCCACTGTAGACCAAGGGTCATAGAGCTAGTAGGAAGTAAAAGAGTCTGTGAACTCTGAGTGGCTTGGGGAATCCAAGAACCACCCTACCTAGCAAAATTTGCTTCAGGAGAACTCACGTTGAGTCCCTGTATTGTAATTTCTCTGCAGTAAGACACATAAAATAAGGCCACCACTAAAGCTGGACCGGAGATGTAGCCTTGTAGAATAGGGTGAACTCCTTATTAAAAATTGTTTGCGTCTTTGTGTTGCTTACTATATTTCTCTGCTGTCTTTCCATTTAAAATGTCTGTGTATTGGAAATCTGATCGATCTGTTGTTTCAATAACACAGAACACACACCAGCACATGAGTCTGTAATACCTTTTGTTTAATAAATCTTCAACTGAGGTCACTCATAGGGTGATTATCAGATCAACACACAAGGAGGGTCCCACTCTGGGGGGGCATTAATCCTTTTATGTTATGAAATCAACTCACAAAAAGATAGAAAAGATAGATCAATGCCTTATAATTTAGCCTCTTCGAGGGGGCAACCTCCTTTACATTACACAAATGAACAATTCTTGGATGATTCAAATGACTAAACTTCCCTTCTATATATAGGAGTCTAAGGGGTCACAATATAGTCAAGCCGACATAACAGTAATAACATAAGGGCACGAAAATAACAGTAGTGGGTTTCTATGGGACACACTAATAACAATATGGGACAATAGGGGCATAATAATAACAATAAGGGCTACAATGACAATAGTAATGGGGGAATCACTAGTATTATAGGGACCTAACATGCCCCTCTCCTTTTTAAAAGCGTTGTCCTCAATGCTTGAGCAATTTGGGATGCTTCTGTATAAAATTCTCATCCTCCCATGTGGAATATTTAGCGGATAAGTTCTTCCCCTTAATGAGATACTCTGAAATTGATCGATTCCGTAGCTATCGAGTTTTTGTTTTTGTGACTGCTTCGAGTTCCAATATGATTTTTCCTTCCTTGTTAAGTTCTGGCAGTATTGTTTGAACTGGGAGCTTGTCACCTATAAGCTTATTTAAACATGAAATATGGAAAACTGGGTGCACTCGGGAAGTTGTAGGAAGCTCCAATTTGTATGCCATAGTACCAATCTTTTGCAACACCTTGTATGGACCATAATACTTTGGTGATAATTTATT
The DNA here is from genome assembly GCA_000404065.3 of Pinus taeda. Classification (NCBI taxonomy): domain Eukaryota; kingdom Viridiplantae; phylum Streptophyta; class Pinopsida; order Pinales; family Pinaceae; genus Pinus; species Pinus taeda. The sequence continues at coordinate 25,673 of APFE030989313.1, forward strand.
ATCCTTCTTAGCTTTCTTGAGGGACATTTTTTTATATGGTTGTAGCCGTAGGAATACCAAATCACCTATATCAAAACTTCTTTCGTTGCGATGTTGATATGCATGTTGTTTCATTCTATTCTGCGCCAACGTGAGGTTATCCTTTAAGAGTTGGAGAACTTCTTGTTGATGCTTGATGTGATGTTCCACTGCTTCAACCTTAGAATTTTCTCTTAAATATGATGTGATGGATGGTGGCTGATATCGATAAAGTGCCATAAATGGGGTCATTTTTGTTGCAGTATGGAAGGAAGTGTTATACCACCATTAAGCCAGAGGTAACCATTTGACCTATTGTGTTTGTTTATCAGATACAAAGCAACGAAGATATCCTTCCAAACATTTGTTTAGTATCTCAGTTTGCCCATCAGATTGAGGATTATAAGATGAGCTATGAGCTAACTGAGTACCAAGACAAGAAAATAATTTTGTCAAAAAATTTCCAGTAAAAATGGGATCTCTGTCACTTACAATAATCTTTGGGTTTCCATGTAGCTTTTGAATTGTTTTCATAAATGCAATAGAAACTATACTGGCTTTAAATGGATGTGATAATGCACAAAAGTGTGCATACTTGGTAAGTTTGTCAACTACCACCATGATGACACTCTTTTGCTTAGACTTGGGTAAACCTGTGATAAAATTCATTGAAACCTCCTCCCAATGTTGGCTTGGAATGGATAAAGGTTGTAATAGACCCAGTGTCTTAATTGTTTCAACTTTATTTTGTTGGCAAACCAAACATTCCGCCACAAACTTTTGAATATCCGATTTAAGGCCATCCCTAAAAAATTCCTTCTTAACCCTGTGGTAAGTTTTTTAAAATCCTAAGTGCCCTCCTAAGGGAGAAGTGTGCAATTCCATAAGAATATTTTGTTTGAGTTGGGAATTCTTACATATGTATAAGCCATCTTTGTACCATAACGAATCATTTTTCCAGCTAAATGTATCATATGTACTAAGATCTTGTTGTATCTTTTGAATGAGTGCCCACACTTCTTTGTCATTCTTCCATTCATCCCTTGCTTCGTTCATCCAATCTGGTTGGATAATAGAAATGGCGCATAACAATGCTTCCACATCCTTATCCTTTCTTGAGAGTGCATCTGCCGCAACATTTTGCTTCCCTTTTTTGTAGATTATTTCAAAGTCATAACCCAACATCTTTGTGATCCATTTTTGTTGCTCTTCAGAGGATACTATTTGTTCTAAAAATTATTTAAGGCTGTCATGATTCGTTTTTACCTAGAAGTGTCTTCCCATTAGGTAGGGTTGCCATTTCTTAAGTGCATGTAGCATTGTCAACATTTCCTTCTCATAAATAGCTTTGTGTAAATACTTTCTTTTGACTGGATGACTTTCGAAAGCAATGGGTCTTTCATCTTGCATTAAAACAACACCAATTCCATTTCCTGAAGCATCACATTCCACAATAAAGGTTTTTGTGAAGTCTAGCATAGCTAAGACCGGTGCTTGGCACATTGCCTCTTTAAGATGTTCAAAGGCCTTTGTTGCTTCTGGAGTCCATGAAAATGCATCTTTCTTCAATAATGTTGTTATAGGTGCTGCTATTCTCCCATAATTCTTAAAAACTTGCGATAATACCCTGTCAACCTGAGAAATCCTCGCAGATGCTATATGGATGTGGGTCTTTTCCATTACTTAATAGATTTAATTTTGCTAGGTTCTACCTTAACACCTTCATGAGATACAATATGACTCGGATATTCCACCTCTTGTACTCCAAAGGAACATTTGGAGCTTCTTTCATATAATTGTTTCTCCTCCAATAATTTGAGCACCCTGTCAACATGTTGAACATGATCCTTCCAAGACTTGTTGTAGATTATTATATCATCAAAAAATACTAACACAAATTTTCTA
>APFE030989313.1:30868-56261 GCA_000404065.3 Pinus taeda
CCAAGAGATAAAAGTACCATTTATGACTAATCCTACTCATAAGCTTCAAGCAAAAACGATTTATCTCTACTTGTTCTAACATCTACTAAGAGTATAAAAGTGCAACATCAGTAGCAGACATCAAATGCAAACATTAATAAATCTCAATCCATCCATTCATCAAAACCTCCTCTGAGGGTGCAGAAGTGCATGTTCCAAGGACAAGTTCTTGACAAATTTATGGACCCTTCTATAAATGCATGAGAAGGGTCAAAATACTACTTCCTAATTCTAATAATAGTTACTTTACAAAATTTAGGATGCGGTTTTCAAATGACTGTCCTTTTTCTAATCTAATTTAAAAGAAAAAACAAATTTCTAAAATAAGGCTACTTTTGAACTTGGTCCTTAAAGCTGCAAGTGTTCATCATGGGCTTGAGAAGTGTCGGTTGGCTGACTTCTGCGCTGAGCTGGGCTACGAAAATAGAATCTATGAGAGTTGGCACTACATTTTCGGCTGCGTTTATGATGCATTTCACAGTCATCCATTGACTATGCGGCTTGACCAAGGATGCCCAGTAACACTCCCAATTTAACCTGTTCAATGCCTGGATCGCTTTTCCCTTTTCCTGCGCCTTCTGCTTCCATTCTACTTCCAGTCGTAGTTTATTTGGTAGGTACCCCGGGGTGGTCCCTTCGATTAAGTTGGCCATGTGTAAATTCTCATTTACACAGTCGATAAGAATGTTTTCTTGTGTGGCCGCTGTCTCCGCTGCTTGTTCCGCCTGCCTGATTCGATCGTTCCATTTATTAAAGAGAAATTCTTTATGATTCTCGTTTATTATGGGTGCACTTGCTCTTTTCCCTTCATCTTCATCATACATCATTCTATATAAGGGTAAGATAAGCCCGTGACAAATTTGATAGAAGTGTGGGACGAACTGGGAATCCCATAACATCTTATGATAAACATGGATAGGTAATGGGTCGTGGGTAGTCCATTTCCAACCCATAGTGGGAAATTTAGACACATAACAAATAAAATCCATAACATATGCAGACAGATAAAAAGGAGGATAGATCCTTTGAGACAAGGATCTTTTAGACCGGTAATTCATAACAGCCATGTATAGATTATCAGAAAAGATCTTGGCCCAATCCATAATATCGGCATTTGTGGCAGAATCTATTAGTGGTAGCCATTCAGACAAAAATTTATTAATATCCGGCATCCCAAATAATCTACAAAGCATGGCCGCAGCAAAACAATACGGAGAGGTGAGGGAACCAGTGCTGTACATACCGTTTTTGTCTTTTTTGAGCGGCTCCTCTTTTCTGGACCAATCTTTGGTGGTCTCTGCTAGGTTTGGGTCCTCTGCCACAAATTTCTTAACAAATTGTGCATTGTAAGTCGCCTGCGGTTCAGGAAGATGATACCTAAGCTTTAAATCTTGCGCGGCGAATGATCCTATGAGCCCATGTCCTTGAACCTTGAATTGTCTGTTGTTCATCTCTGCATTGTCAAGTATCCACTTGATCATATCCGTATATGGTAGAATTTTGGGCCTTGCTGCTATCCGGTGAAGAAATGAACATGCTAGCTCCTCTAAGGATGCCTCGGAAGAGCGTTGTGAGCCCGCGACAGTATCAACCTTCATTACTCTAGGATTTTCTTCTTCAAGCATCATGTACATGCTTTCCCATGTCGATATCCCTGCGTCTCTATTACAGGTTGTCTTTGTATACAAAGGCGCCATCTCCTTCGTCTTTTCCTTCGCCTCAGATCCTTAAGCTTTACTTTTCTTTCCCATTTGCTCCTGTGTTTGGCTTTGAATCGTCTTATCTCTTCGTTCTTGCAGATTACGAGTGAAATGGAAATGACTGATTAAGAAAGGTGATGGGAGAGTTTTAAATGCAACAGATATATCAAATATGCCACCTTACGTGAAGTAATTCTTTACAAAAGCACGCATCTTCATTTTATTCAATAATTGACAACTAATTCATTTACTATCATTAAAAGCGCATGATCTTGAGTCAGATTATGGTAAGTGGCTTTTCTTTGAATGGCGTGCCCGAAGGATTCGTGATGAAGTGATTTATGATTTTCTTACGTAACATCGCAGATCGCGCCATCGCAAATCGCACCATCGCAGATTGCACCATCGCAGCGATCGTAACATCGCAGGTCACAGAAGTTTGATGTTTGCCAAATCTTGCCAGTTCATTTCTGCGATATGCGATCTTGCAATCGGTGTTATCGCAGATCGGTAAATCTTGAAGTTTTTTCCTTATGAGTATTACTTCATTGCGATGCGATGTTATGCTTAACATGAGGGTCTTGCGCATATTGATATTATAGAGAAATGGAGGTATTTCCTATCTTTTTTGCAACGCGGTTTTAAAGATATTTCCCTTATCGTAGACTTAGGTTAAAAATATTCAAAAGACCTTTCTAAGTTTACGATGGTAACTTTATTTTGAAGAAAGGGAACTCTTTCTTTTTTCTTAAAAATTTAACTAAGGGTCCCCATTCATTTAGTATTTGACAACACTTAAATGAACAAGGGGGGGGGGGGGGGTGTTGCTGGCCACAACAGGTAGTCAGGTTGTACGACTAAGGGTATGGTTGATCCTCCTTAGTTAGAGCCCTAAAAGATTGGGCCAAGTACTACTGTCAGACCCTTATGTATATTGCGATCTGTGGCACCTGACACTCCTCAAGACCATAGTTCCCTTTTCTATCTCGCGATCACGCAGATCAGATCTCGCAAGTGGGGTCTGCAGGAACAACAAACATTAGTCCCGCAGTTCCGAGTTAGCAGACCAGCCATTCCGATCTATTAGATCCATCAGATCCGTAGCAACAATATGTTCCGCCGCTCAGAGTTATCCGATTAGCAATTCAGATCTCTCAGATCCACCAGATCTGAGTAGTTGTGTGGGGTCCCTATACCGGGGCATGACTTTCGCATGAATTTTGGCAGCATTGACATTTTAAGGATTCGGCGACTGCAATATTCCTAAGCAAGGAGTAAAACTCCGTTAGGAGTTTTCAGAAGAAGAAAAAAAAAAAAAGAAAAAAAGAAAAAAAAAGTCTGAGACCCACCAAGGCGCTTATTGGTGATCTAGCCCATAAGAATCAGGACGCCGAGCTGAACAAGGTGGTACCATTCAATTATTAGTGAAAAAAAAAAATTGGGCGGTCCCAAATTTCAAGTACATTGGATCGGTGCATGGTAGCAACTCGAGCTCAAGCTATGGCCAATGAGAAGATCGACAGACTTGAATAATCCTTGAAAGACATCCAAGATCAGCTTGACAGACTAACTAACGCACTCTCTAAGGGCAAGGAGGAAGCCTACGAGGAGCCGTATATTGGCAATGGACACAGTGAGGGTGAGTCTAGCCACTCTCTTCACCTCTGGGGCACTCACCAACAATCCCGTCCGCGACCTCCCAAGCTGGATATGCATAAATTTGATGGTTCTCACCCGACAACATGGGTATCACAAATGGAGTAGTATTTCAATCTGAATAACATCTTAGATAATGAGACTCAGCTTATGGTGGGAAGCATGTACTTGGACAATGAAAGATGGCAATGGTGGCAATGGAATTAACGTTGCAATGGAAGTTTTTTGATTTGGGACGCCTTCAAAAAAGCTCTTACAGAGTGCTTTGACCATGACTTTGCTTTTTTGGGCCGTCTCACTAAGCTCCGACAGACTGGCACAATGGATGAATATGTTACAGCCTTTGAAGCCTTAGCTTTTCGCACTAGGAATCTCCGAGATGCGTTCTACACGGAATGTTTTATCAACGGTCTTAAAGAGGCCATACAAGCCCACGTTAGACTGCACCACCCTCCCACATGGTCGGAGGCTTGCAAGGTAGCACGTAACGTGGAACGTGCATTAGCGGCCCAGTCCATTCGCCCAAATTTCACCGCCAAGGGTTGCCCCCCACAAGCTCACAACACGACTCAAACACTTAAGGTTCAAAAGGTGTCACCTGCAGAAATGGCCGAAAGAAGAAAGCAGGGATTATGTTACTACTGTGATGAAAAATACTCCCCTGGTCATAAATGCAAGGAGCCCAAATTCTTTCAAATTGATTCCACTGATTACAGCTCATTGGAGGAAGCCCCACCACTTGAGGAACCTGAGGAGGTAGAAGAGGACAACCAGAAGGACAATGTCCCTGACGAACCAGTTATTTCGCTTCATGCTTTGGTAGGGATTTATTCACCTCAAACTCTCAAAATCAGAGGTTTTATTAAACATCGCCCAGTAGTAGTCTTGATTGATAGTGGAAGTACACATAATTTCATCCATCAAAAAGTTGCAGAAGGAGTGCATTGTTTTGTACGAGAAGTTTCTAACTTCCAAGTTCAAATTGCGGATGGGGGAACAATGAAATGTGAAGGGCGCTGTGAAAATGTCAAACTTCAAATGGGGGATTATCAGTTGAAGACCCACATGTTTGCCATACACATGGGAGGGTGTGACATTGTAATTGGTGCTAAATGGCTTCGCACTCTTGGGCCAATCACAATGGATTTCTAGGAGTTATATATGAGCTTTAAGCAGAACAACTCCACACATACCCTCCGCGGACTCCAGGCGGGAGCTCCCTCTATCATCAGCTCACATAGGATGGAAAATTTGTTAAAAAAGGGCCATCATGGAGTTGTAGCTCAATTTAATGCCATCCAAGTCGTCGAACCCAATTCTCTGCCAATTCATCCTGAGATGCAACAGATTTTAAATAACCATTTTCCAGTCTTTGACAAGCCTCATGAGCTTCCACCCTCGAGAGGGGAACATGATCATAGAATCACCTTGGTTCCAGGGGCCCAACCACCAACTGTGCGCCCATACAGATATCTGTTCACCCAAAAGAATGAAATAGAAAAAATAATCAAGGAACTTTTGGAAGCAGGTGTCATTCGTCCCAACATTAGTCCTTATTCATCACCGGTGGTAATGGTGCTCAAGAAAGATGGGGAATGGCGGATGTGTCCAGACTTCAGGGCCCTCAATAAGTTGACAGTGAAAGATAAATTTCCCATCCCGGTTGTTGATGATTTGCTGGATGAACTCAATGGGGCTCAATTCTTCACTAAGCTGGATCTTCGCTCAAGCTACCACCAAATTCGCTTGAAGGAAGTCGACATTCCAAAGACTTCTTTCAGAACTCATGAAGGCCATTATGAGTTCCTGGTCATGCCATTCGGTCTTTGTAATGCCCCATCTAATTTTCAAAGCCTTATGAAGCACCTTCTCAAACCATATCTTAGGAAATTTGTCCTTGTTTTCTTCGATGACATCCTCATCTATAGTTGCACTTGGGCCGCACATCTTCAACATGTAGATCTGCTCTTGCAACTACTCCGCAAGCATAAATTATTTGTTAAGATGTCCAAGTGTTCTTTTGGCATGGAAGAAGTTGAGTATTTGGGCCACATTGTGGGGCGTCAGGGTGTCAAGGTGGACCCCAAAAAGATCCAGTCAATGCAGGATTGGCCTCAACCTAAGACCTTGAAGAGCCTGAGAGGATTTTTGGGTTTCACAGGCTATTATCGCAAATTTGTCCACAATTATGGTCGCATTGCGAAGCCCCTCACTCAACTCCTCAAGAAAAATTCATTCTTCTGGAATGATGAAGCACAACAGGCATTTACATCTCTCAAAAATGCCATGTGTTCCACTCCAGTCTTAGCACTACCCGACTTCACCAAATCTTTTGTAATTGAATGTGATGCTTCAGGTATGGGTATTGGGGTGGTCTTAATGTAGGAAGGTCGACCCTTGGCTTTCACAAGCCAACAACTAAGTGGGAAGAATCTGGGACAATCCACCTATGAGAAGGAAATGATGGCCATGATTCTTACATGCAGTAGATACCTGGCGACCTTACTTATTGGGGCGACGTTTCCAAATCTGCACAGACCATCACAGTCTTAAATATTTTTTGGAGCAACGACTATCCTCACCACCACAAAACAAATGGCTTGCCAAAATGTTGGGATATGACTATGAGATCATTTACAAGAAAGGGCACGAAAATAGTGTAGCAGATGCATTATCTCGCCAATTTGAGGAGGAAAGTACCCTGCTCACAATTTCCCTTCCCATTCTAAAATGGATTGAAGAGGCTCGCAAGGAATGGTTTTCACATCCCTGGCTCTCCCAACTCATTACTCAATTGCAGGCGGATCCAAATTCCACCAAGGGCTACTCGTGGCAGGATGATATTCTTCGCTACAAGGACAGAGTCGTAATATCACTTCAGAGAAGCAACATATTCTTCGCTACCTTAGGTGTTTCACTTCAGAGAAGCAACATATTTGGGTACAGTGGTTACCTCTAGCTGAGTGGTGGTATAACACCAACTATCATGCCACCACCAAAGTGACTCCCTATGAAGCAGTTTATGGTCAACTCCCTCCTTCCCCTACTTCTTATATCAAGGGGTGCTCAAAGGTACAAGCAGTGGATCAACTCCTACAAAATCACACAACCATGCTTGCCCATCTTAGAGAGAATCTTCATCAAGCTCAAAACCGCATGAAGCAACAGGTCGATTAACATCGCTCAAAGCACCAATTTCAAGAAGGGGATCACGTATTTTTGAGGCTGCAACCATATAAGCAAACATCACTCAAAGACAAGGGTTGTCAAAAACTGTCTCCAAAATTCTATGGACCATATCAAGTACTTCAGTGCATTGGAGAAGTGACCTACAAGCTAGCTTTGCCACCCACTGCAAAAATCCATCCAGTTTTCCATGTCTCATGCCTCAAGAAAGTGATTGGGAACAATTGCAGAATTCAAACCAGTCTACTTGAATTGGATGAAGAAGGGTCAATCTAGCTCCAACCTGAACAGGTACTAGACACATGAGAAAGGCACCTACGTGAACACATGATCAAGGAAGTCCTCGTCAAGTGGAAAGACACCTCTCCGGAAGATGCAACTTGGGAACCAACCACTAATCTTCAGTAGTTTCCACAACTTCAACCTTGAGGACAGGGCTATTCTTAAAGGGGAGGGCATGTTAGGGTCCCACTCTAACCCCCTTATTTATGTAATAGGATCGAGTCATAGTTATATTTAAGTAAAGAGTCAATAAAGCCCATATTAATAATTGTAAGTGGTTAACCCGCATTTAATGACGGGACTTCAGTCAATTGCAAATGGGCCATGGTATTAGATAGATGGTATTAATAAGAATCATGGTATTGATCCATGGTATTGCATATATGAGTCATATATAAATGATAGAGACTCCCTGCGAGGAGCATCATGTCTGATTTTGTCATCGAGCTCTGCTCTACTGGAGGTTGCCCCCTCGAAGAGGCAAGTGAACATTGCTTTCTGAATAATAAAATACTTGCTGCTGTTACTCACTATTTTATGTTCTGGGTATATTTCTTCACATATTTGGTATTCTGGTATCGTCTTGCAGGTTAAGAGCATAACACCATCAAACTTCCTCATATCGATTTTTGGAACACGGTAGGTCTTCAATCCGACATTAGAGTCTATGAAATCACGATTAACATTTCTTTTGTTCTCATCATGAGTTTTCTTTACAACCCTTTCACCATTAGTAACCATTTATTGTAGCAACTTATTCAAATTTATCTTCATTTTTTCCATCTTAGCATCCATGCCATTCATCTTAGCATCCATGCCTTTCAAATTAGCTTCCATGCCATCCATCTTAGCTTCTATGCCATCCATCTTAACTTGCACACCATTCATATTAGCTTCCATGCTATTCATATTGGCTTCAGTTACCTTTTGTGAGAGTGACATTTGTTATACTTAGTCTTGTAATTTTGATATATCATGTTGCATTTCTTCCTCTTCTTCATGAATCATGCTAGATATTTCAGGTTGCTTACTAGGTGTTTCCATTTTCATTCTTTGGGGCATCAATTAATGCTAATAATTCTTCACTATTCCCTTTAAATTCTTTCAAACTAATTTTTTAAACCAATCTTATGCAAAATTTAAAAAAGACTACACACTTTGTATCACTTTGTAAGAGCTCAATATGAATCTATTATATCTCTGTAACTGCGGATCTCAAATATCTGAAATCATGTCCTGAAATAGCCCTTTGAGTCCTCTTTCTAACTCCGCAAGTCTAATCAAGATTGGATTCTCCAAGGAAGAGTTATGCCAAATCTTCCACGGTGACCTGATTATAGACTAGTTCAGTAGAGCGAACTTGTATGAAGTGCCATGTGTCACTTTTTCGATCTTAGTACCTAAAACTAATATACAGAAAACTACAGGTCGTCCTCTTTCTGACACTTCTTACGAAATTTCAATCTGATGCTCAGAACAAAAGTTATGATGATTTTCCCCAGGTCACTTGTTTGTAATGTAATTTGGGATTCTGCAAAAACCCTAACTTCCTTAGAAAAATATAGCGAGACAAGCTCTGAAATTCAAACCCAAAATTCATAAGGATTTCGGCTCAAATGAGTATTTTTTTAGTTTCTGAAACTTTGCAGAAACAAAGTTATAGCAAAAATCCCACAATGACCTGTTTGGAGCAACGAAACCCTAGAATCCAAAGCTTTGGTACCAAATGTTATGGAACCAGCTCACAAAAAGATAGAAACAATAGATCAACGCCTAATAATTTAGTCTCTTCGAGGGGGAAACCTCCTTTACATTACACAAATGAACAATTCTTGGATGATTCAAATGACTAAACCTCCCTTCTATATATAGGAGTCTAAGAGGTCAGAATATAATCAAGCCGACATAATAGTAATAACATAAGGGAATGACAATAACAATAATGGATTTCTATGGGGCACACTAATAACAATATGGGAACAATAGGGGCACAATAATAACAATAAGGGCTTCAATGACAATAGTAATGGGAGAGTCACTAGTATTATAGGGACCTAACATTTTAGCCTTGTCACAATGGGCAAATGTCTCATCATGGATTTGAACCTTGACGGAGAGAGTGTAAGATTTACCTCCCAACCATTTGAGTTATTGCCCTTGGACTAAAATTTAAAGGAGATAGGCGTGGATTTGATTAATTTATCTTTACATAGGTCACAAGATCATTTTATATAACTTCTCTATGTGCAACCACACATTTAACCACTACCTCAAGATGACCCCATGACTCTAGTAAAAACCCTAATTATTTTCACTATCTAGATTTAAATCTTGTTTATGATATGTGTGTCCTTCATAAACTACCTCTCTTTATAATCAATATGGATGGGACAAATGTCATATACATGCTTAAATTAAAATAAAATAAATATCTGACTTGATAGATTCATGCTTAAGATGGATATGACATATTCATCCTTCATAATCGATTTACCTCTCCAATCAAGGATCAAGATCGACGAGACATATGTTGTATACATGCTTAAATTAAAATAAAACAAATTATTGACTTGATGGATTCATGCTTAAGATAGATATATTTTGGTTTAATAATATTTCTCAATACACACAAATGGGAAGAGCATGCTCATCATGGTTTGAACTTGTCATTGTCACAAGAAATGCTCAAGTACTCATTAAACCACTCCTCACAAACTAATGATTGTTTCTTTTTTCTCAAGAAATAATCTTACCAAAAGAATGGGTGTGTTGTACTGAAATATGAAATAACCTTCACAAAGCACCCCCTTTTTTGTTAAATTTTTATTTTTTATTTTTTTTATTTTTTTTTTATTTTATTATATATATATATATATAATATATATATATATATTATATATATTTTAATGGAAGATGGATACATTGCAAACCACATATATAGTTAGAAATATTAAATGATCCACTTAGATTGGATCCCACATATATACACACGCACACAGTCTAGCTAATTGATGAAATGATTTTTTTAGGGCATTTTTTCTATTTAATTTTAACCAAAATCTAATAAAGATTTTAAAAAACTTGAGTTTAAGTTGTTTAATTTGTAGAATTTGAGGGCCACAAGGGTTTCTCAGGGCGTTGAATCCATTTATGCATTCAAAAATGTATTTGAAATAACAAAAAATGACAATCTTGCTTGAAATTGTATCACCAGATTCTGGTCAAAAAAATCATTTAGTCCGTAAGTTAGACTATATATATAGATATCACTTTATATATATATATATATATATATATATATATATATATATATATATAATTGAGTTTATCTCGAGTGGTTGAGAGGAATGATGATTATTCTCCACACCTAAGTTAAATCTCAATAAATTACATGTTGAGTTCATAACGAGCATATTGTTGTAATGATTTTGAGCTTTATTGTTGAGAGCTAAACATCATTAGTCAAATCACTCTAAAGAGATTCCTTATCCCACTAACAAGGGAGTCTCATACATCAATTTAATATTTAACTAAATTCTAATATTAAAATTAAATTATATATAAAGACATAGTCTAACTATTCTATCTTTTAATCCTTTTGGCCTTAGTATGGTCATATAACTCTTTAAGAGGTATTTTTTCATTGCTAAAATTGAATTTTTTAATATATAGATGGATTCATTTTCTCAAAATTCCTTAAAACAATCCATGTAAAAATATATAGCAATTTACAATTCCAACCTATCCTAACAAATTTTAAACAAAATTAACAAAAAAAAAAATAGTGAATAAAACAAAACAAACTATAGAAACTTTCAACTCCACTTATTAAAATAAAACACATATTAACACAAAATTAACAAATATCTATAATCACTAATTAACTTAATCTAGTCTTTTTTTTTTTTTTTTTGTAAATTAGTCTAATTCTATTATAGTACAAAAGCTTCAGAAAATTACAACGAGGCATGCCTCAGATATCACCATCATACAGAGATGGATTTTGCACATTGTTACCCATATCCAGCCAGGCATTTGTCCTTCCCCAGGTTTGGGAGACTCGCCTGCTGTTACAAAACTCTATCCAGTAAAGAGAAGAACCTAGAAACCCAAACATATTCCCGATTACAGACTTCAAAACCAAAATCCCAATAACCGACTCAAAAACCATATTTCCTGACTAGATATTCGACCATAGAAACCGCAAACAGAAGCACATTATAAGAACTATGATTATCCTGCAAGGGGCTGAGCAGAGCAGCATCATTACAAAGAGAGAGAACATTGTAAAGACACAGATATTGATCAACCAGATACACAAAATGACTATGCCATACCCTCCGCCCGATGGTCCTAAAAACTGGCTCAATCATCCACAGAGGTGGATGGCACCTCTTCCACCACCCTGCAACCAAACTGGTCCGGCTCGCTTGAGTCTGTATGAGGCGCGTAGTCTTCGGCTGGAGTGCTTGGACCCGCCACGGCCCCCGCTGTTGCCTCCGACAAGTTGCGCTGACCCGGCTCTGGAGTAGGAGGCTGAACTGCTTGACAAACACTCTGGGCAAGAGGCAGGGTTTGTTGACCCAAGGCTGAGGCAGGAGGCTTGTGCTCCTCTGCAGCTGGCGAAGGAACCCCGCGCTCGCATTTCTCGATTTTGACAGATACATAGTAAGTGTCGGAATTCAGAAGGCAGGGGAAGCTGAACCTGGTTGTAGGATGGGAGAAGTGATCACATACAGAGGCTCGAGCTCGCCCCCGTCCTCTCCCTCGTCTGTGCCGAGCACTGCTAGCATTGCCCGACGACGAATCGGAGGAGCGAGGTGGGTTGGCTCGTCCTCTTGCCCCTCCACGAGACCCGCCACGGCGGCTGCTGAGGCGAAGCCTCTCCCGAGGCATTGCAGACCAGAATGGACAAGGAGGTGGCTTGGGAAGCTGGGAATTGACTGGATATGGTGAGGCTGATGAACTGAAGGCGGAATGGCGCAATATGGCCAAAGAGCTAAAGGAGAAACAGGGAATTGCAAGGGAAAATCACGAAAACGGACCTGGGCGAACTGGAGAGCGGGCCAAGGTTTGGAATTCCAACAGCAACGAAAGGCGAGCTCAGAGACAAGGGAGGGATGAACAAAGAGCCGGCTTGACTCTTTGCAGCGCCTGCCTCTCTGCACATAACAAAGCAAAGAAACCCAGAGCCGAATGAAAACCAGAACGACCAACAAACAATGCATTACCTTCCCCATTGCTCTGTAGTTATACTGGTTTGTCGCACTTCGTGCCATGTGCGACCCTATGTCTTGCTTTGGCTTCCCGAAGGATGGAGTTGTAGAACGCGCGCGAGGATGAATGGCCGGAGCGGCTCGTCTGCGTTGAGTGATGCTTCTGGATTTTAATGTAAGGCAAGAGGGGTGGCAGGCCTTTAATGGGCTTGTACAGGTGGCGGGACTGGGCCGCCACTTGCCCAGTGGGAAGCCCGCCCCCATACTCCTTTCATCTGCTCGCACCCGCAGCCGGGAAACCTAACCTAGTCTATTAAGATGCTTAGTCCATTAAGATTGGTAACTTTATTCTATTGAGATGCTTTTTCAAACATTATATTTAATAATAAGAGTCGAGGTAGATGAATTGCGTGGATGACCAAAAGTGGCCGGAATTTAGGCAAAAAAAATTTCAAAAAACTTGTAGAGGCAGTGTTTGAATAGTGTTTTTGATGGTAGAAATAAATTCAGCACCATCAAAAATGTCTAAGACACCTGAAATTTTGAAGTTTAACAACAATAACTTGGATTTACAAAAATCCTTGCCAAATTTTCTCTAAATACAATTAGTATTTTCATAACTTTCCAGAGAATTCCTCCCCTGGTCAAACTACGGCTATTTAATCCATTTAAACCACGCAGACATTACTTTATCTTAAATACACAAATTTTGCGAACCAAACCGGTAACAAAGTAAGACGAATTTTACATCTAATATTTTTTTATGCTTGTAAAATATTTTATAAATTAATGTCATATACTCCCATTCACCGACCCTTGCACCACATCCTAACTACTATAACAATTTCGGGGACTTTGGCGGAAAGGAGGGTCTCAATTTCGCTTGTCGAAGTGGTAAACTGTTTTGACAGGTGTCGGTAAACCACTTTGGCATTGGAAACATTGACTTGGTACCATGAGACGCGGAGAGTCAGACATCCAATCCGAAGCGATGGTCGGAAGAATGGCCCCAACGTGTTTGATAGAGCGCCACCGTTAGAAGTGGACCCAACGCACTCCCAGCCCCACCAGGGAATTTTCAAAGGTATATTATGAACACTCGAAACCACATCCGTTCGATACTTCCGGAGTCCGATCGAACGGCTGAGATATTGTCTCAAGATTTTTTCTTGTGGCTCTGGGATTTATATAGCGGTCAAGGGGGAGCTCTGGAATTCATTCGGCGCTCATCGGTGTATACGACATAAAGGCTGAGCTTTCGATTTGCAGTAGCGAGTAAGTTTTCTTGATCTCTATTGCATTCCGCCGCTGAGGGTTTTGATTATCTATTTGGATCTGTTTCGAGGTTTTGATTTTCTCTCTCTAGTCTGAGAGGTTGAAAGCGGGAATGCCGGGACTTTTATCTGTTATTATTCGGCGAGGTTTTGATTTTCTTTTTCGGCTTGCTCTGAGAGGTTGAAAGGGGAATGCCTGGGGTTTTATCCGTCTTTATGCGGTGAAGTTAGTTCGATCGATGTTTCATTAGGGTTTTTCTCTTACCGCTATTATCTTTCTAGTAACTGCAGTGAATATTAACCTAATGAACGGATCAGATCAGTGTGCTTTGAAATTTGTGCTTCTTGCTGAAAAAATTTGTGGTTCTTGCTAAAAGAGTTTGCTGAACTTAGAAATTTGTGCTTTTTGCTAAAAGAATTTGGTGAACTTATAAATTTGTTCTTCTTGTTAAAAGAATTTGCTCTCGTGTACTTATAATTTTCTTGCATTTTCTGTTGTGTTATGCACTCAGATGATTATTCTTGAAGATTTGTTCTTATTTATTTTCTGTTTTTCATTTTTAGCGCCTTTAAGCTTTATATAACCCTAACAGAGAATGCAAAAAATAAGATGCTCTTTTTCTTTCTTTGACTGCAGCTAAAATGCCGAACCCTAAGGTTTACTTTGACATGTCCGTGGGGGGCGCGCCCGCCGGAAGAATCGTGATGGAGCTTTTTGCTGACGTTACGCCTAAGACGGCAGAGAACTTCCGAGCACTCTGCACCGGTGAGATTGGCGTCGGGAAATCCGGGAAGCCTCTGCACTACAAGGGATCCGCGTTCCACCGTGTGATCCCTGGCTTTATGTGCCAGGGAGGGGATTTCACCGCCGGAAACGGCACTGGCGGTGAGTCCATTTACGGTAACAAGTTCCCCGACGAGAATTTCGTGAAGAAGCACACCGGGCCGGGAATCCTGTCGATGGCAAACGCCGGGAAGAATACCAATGGATCGCAGTTCTTTATCTGTACTGCAAAGACAGAGTGGTTGGACGGGAAACATGTGGTGTTCGGTCAGGTGGTGGAGGGCCTTGATGTTGTCAAGGCCATCGAGGGTGTGGGGTCCTCCAGTGGTAGGACTTCCAAGCCCGTAGTTATTGCTGACTGCGGTCAGCTCTGAACTGCGCTTTAATAATTACTATGGTTAGATTAGGAAAATTTACTTGTTTACTGTTGTGTCGTAATAAGGGCTTCGAGTGGCATGGCCACCCCTGACACCTTTTAGCGTATATGTTGCGTATATTCGTCTTTTAAGTGACTAACGACGACTCCTGTGGAGTCGTGGGACTAGCTTATATTTCCATGGGATACTCTGACGTTTGAAATCTTATGGTCCTTGATAATTATTACATGGTGTGGCTTGCTTTTTACGGTCATGTGAGGGCCATGAGATTATGCCCCACTGAATCTTTTTCCTCATAGTTAATGCTGCCCTTTTGTCGCATGTGTTTTAGATATTTGACAAATTTTGTCGCCAAATAAAATGGCATTATCTAACAAACGTGATGGAAAATTTGAACTAGTTGTCCTTTTCAGTGGTTTATCCCTTTATTAATTAATGATTTACAAGTATTTTATATTATTGAAAATGTTTGTCATTCTTGAATAAATCAATGCTTCTTATCAGGTCATTTTCAATGGTTTTGGCCTTTCCTTGTGGATAATGGGGAGATGTAAAATATCTGTTATATTGAGGTTGTGTGCATGCAAGCGGAATAAAATCGAATTAGAAATCACCCATTAGATTTTTGCTCTTGAAAAGAGAAGGTTGATTCCATTAGATAACCTTAAAAATGGCTATGAATGCTACTATGAATTGTATTATTTTAAATGATCTTTTTTTGGTTAAATCAAGGTTTTTTATATAACTTTTATATGCTTTGAATTTGTTTTTATGTTATATGATTTGAATTTTTACTTTTCTATGTTATTAAATATTAGATAACCTTAGAAATGATTATGAATATTACTATGTCGACTAGTATTATTTTAATTTTTTTTTCTTCTTTTAAAAATGAATGTTTTTCGATTAATCTTTATATATTATGATTTTGTTTTTCTCTATCTTTGAATAATAGCTATTTGTTTTTATATGTTATAGGATTGGAATTTGTTTTTTTAATAATAGCTACGAATGTAAGTTAGAAATAGTTTTTCAAATGAATTTTCAGATGTTTTTGGTTGAGAGTTTTTTATTTTTTTAATTTTATATTAAAGGTCTTTTTAGATTTCACATAATGTATTTGGTTATCAAACATGTTTATATAAAATTGGTTATAATTTAATGTATTAATTTATACATATATTCTAAAATATATGTAGTGGTTATAGTGAAAGCAAATCATGAATTTTCCAAAATGAGAGGGAAGATTATTGAATGCTTGGACAATCTTTTAGTGAAATCTAAGTGCACTCAAAATATATTTTATGAGACCTCTTTGTAATTTTCTAGATGAGATTTCTGGTAGATATTTTAGGATTAAAATTACAAATGTTAAATGGTTAATGATTTATCTTCACTTTAGAAACTCTGCAACATGAGACTAACAACATTAAGGGATGATCTCCTAGATTTAATGAAGCATGCAAAATGATTCTTAAGACAAGATCAAGTATACTACATTAAGTCTTGCATCTATTTAACAAAGTCTAACAAATGTCACACTTTAATGGGATGTTAGAGCACATTTTTAACTTGCCTTTGTTTCCTTTGCTTTGCAACAAACATGAAACATTTTTTGGGAACATTGAAAACCATAAAATTAATTTTGTTGTTAATTTCTAGTCCAAAGTAATTGCAAAAGAGTGGTATGCAAGGGTTAACCTTGATCAACACTAGCATTGTTATGAATGTAAGCAACTCATTCACATGTCAAAGAGTGGTATACAAGGTGTAACCTTCTTCAACACTAATAGTGTTGTGAATGTAAGCACCGAAAGCGTTCCAATTCACTTTGAAGCAAATCATAGAAATCCCAAGTCCTTTAGTCTTTGTAACGAATCATATACAAGGACAATGTTGAATGCTTTTCAAAAATCAACAAGGCATCACTAGAATCTTCTCTTGCTCTTTATTGTTTTATCTAAAATTGCGAAAAGAGTTCGAATGTGATCCATAGTTTGATGATTCCATCCAAACTCAAAAGACTAACGATTTTGAACACTGTCATGCTAGGGTTGTGATGGGGCAACTTGGTTTTGATATATTGAACATCTATGGATTTATCAATATTGAGCTTAAAAAAATGGTTGAGAACCTTCTTATCCAAGAAGAGGTGGCACAAGGGATAGGGGTGGATTAAAAATGGGAATGTTTTGGAGGATGTCCCACTAATCTCCTAACCTAATAATTATTTAGAATGGTTGCATTTATTAGTCCATGGTTAATCCTACCTCACTAAAAATTGTTGGTTGACCATGGTTGACTATAATTGTCTATGATTAAATGCCTTATTATGTAAATAGTTGATGCTACTAGCCCACTCACCCCTCTAACTCCACTAGGTACTAAACAAACTTATTTGCTTTCAACCCCACAAACCTTTTCAAAAATGAAAAAAACTAGCATAGTTTTTATTAGATAAAAAGAGGTTTACATTTTCACGAATATCTTTATTGTATTCCATAAACATGAAAACTGCAACATGTATTCTATGGTCAATCAAGGATTTTTGTCCACTAATCTAATAAAACCTAAGAAACAACACTTGCTTTGCAACTCTCTGCATCCTACCTTTCACGAAAAAACTTATCCATGGACTCTCACAAAAATACAATCACTTAACCATAATAACACAAAATATGATTTGCTCTCTTTTTCTTTGAATGGAAATGGATGCAAGTAGAAAGGAGTGAGACCTATGGCCTATAGGTTGATATAGTACAAAAACCACTCTCAACTACACTACTCATCTATGGATCAAAATGCATTTGAATATAATGGGACCCCTTTTCCTCTTAGTGGCACGGTTATAAGATATTCTGATGGCCTATTAGTGGTTAAGTTCTCCTTTAACTCTTAGCTAGAGTTGCAATATTGACCTTTCTAGAGTCTTCTTACTCATGATCACATGGCTAGAGCCCCTTTTCCATGAGTGATGGGGTTGACATGGAATCTTCTCAAATCATGGTGGTCAAAATGGGAAGATCAACTTTAGGGTGATATAACTTCTACATACGGACTCCATTTGATGTCATTATTGTGTTATATTGGAAAGGTATATGAGTGTACAAAAATCCTAGGGGATATTTCATTAGAAAGAGTTTTTGGACCCCCAAAAACTTCAAGAAATGCCTCAAATTACCTTTGTAAGGTTAAAAACCTGAATTTTCCATATTGGGACCCATTGGTAAAATGGTATTATAAGTTAATTCCTCATGTTTTCCACTCTAAAAGCACAAAAATGGATGGAAAATAATATAATGATCCAATCTAGATCATACCTCCCTATTTTTAGAGGATTTTTGTTCCAAAAACCTTTTACTAAATTAGGGAAATTATTTTTTTCTCTACCTTCTCCCTAGATTACTTTCCATGGAAGTTGCCTTTTCAACCCAATCTGCGAAAGGTCATTCAACCGCTATCTTGTAGTTATTGACATTTTTTCCAAACTATATCCTACATCAACTTTGCCTAAGCATCTAGTGTCAAATCCTCCACATAGGGTAAGACTTCTTCTATTCTTGATCCAACATGGAAGACTCCGAGTTTCAATTTTTTTGCATTCACGATTGAGTAAATGCACATGTTGGGGGGTAGATTGAACCTGCAAGTGTTCTCTCCAACCTTTTCTAGTATTTCAAAGGGGCCATACCATAAAGCTTTGATTTTCTTACCAAGATCTTGTAGGCTCTCCTTCAATTGTAACACACTCTATCTCCCACTTTGAATGACTTCTTTGTTTTATATTGATCACGTTTGGCCTTGTATTTTTCTTCCGACTTCTGCAATGTCTCCTATACTTGTAGATCTCAACAAATTTATCTACCCTTAAGAAATCCTCTATAAGATCCTCCCTCACTCCTTGATATCCATGTGCAATATCCAAAGATAAAGATGGAAAATATCCAAAACAAGTTTCAAATGGCGACTTACGAGTAGAAGTGTGGATTGCATTTTATTATAAGAATGTTGTATATATATCATATTTTCATCCCAAGTATTCAAATGTTTTTTATTGTAACCCCTCAAATGGTGCACCGAAGTTAGGTTGACTACTTCTGTTTTCTTATTTATTTGTAGATGGAATGTTGTAGACCTCTTCAACTTTGTGTCCATCTTCTCCCACAATGTAGTCCAAAATGCACTAAGAAGTCTTCTGTATCTATTTAAAATTATGCTCCATGGTATCCTAAAGTGCACCCACACCTATCCAAATAAAAAGTTTCTTCTTCTTACTTGCTATTGGTCTTTTTATAGGCATTAAAACACACATTGAGTTGAACCTATTAGCTTCCACGAATGGGTAGTTATGTCCCTTAGTTGTTGGTAAACTTCCCATGAAATCCATTGAAATGTTTTCCCAATTTTGAGCTGGTATAGGTAAGGAATGGTATAGACCCTGTTCCTATTACTAGGTTTGCTAGTACAACAAAGTATGCATCCTCTTATGAAACTAGCTACCTCTTTTTACATCCTGGGCTAGTACAAATACATCTTTAAGTTGGCCATTGTCTTCCATACACCTAAATTCCCTGGAATCAAGGAGGTGTCAGCAAATTTGATAAACTAGAGTCACCTTTAGGAACATATAACTTATCCAACTTGTAGAGTAACCCATTTGGAGATGTTAGTCAATTGTATTGTTACCATCGTGGACATGACTCTAGCTTTGCAACTATTGAGACCCCTCCTTGAAGTTCTCATTGTCTACATATGTTTCTCTATATGCATCATAGGTGAAAGTCTCCATGTGCATCAATGTTCCCAAGGTTGTAATATTTGATCTGGTTCCCTTGTTGAGGAATGTAACTAGTGCCTGTCTTCATAATTCTATTTGACTCATGTATTTGTCAAATGAAAGAAAAGAAAATTATTTTTAAAAGAAATTTTTATTGACTTATTAAATCATGGGTTTCATGTTTGGGTCAATGGTCAATAGGTCAAAGCACCCATTCTCTAGGAGTTTTGTTGAGTCAAAATGAAAGTTATTATGTAAGAAACCCTTCTTGGGTTCATGATGTCAAAGAAAAAATGTTTTATTGTCAAAATAAAGTCTCGCCTCTCCTCCATCAAATCGGGCTTTGTCTCCTTACAAGTCGGCCTCTTCAACAAGTTAAGTCAACCTTATGAACAATTACGTCCACCTTGCAAAGGACTATATATATACTAGCATTTGACCTTGCGAAGCATCTAAACTATCAAACATATTGTGGTTTGCAATTTCGGTGAAGGGGAGGTTCACGGGAGATATAAAAGAACAAAACTAAAGATATTTCTGACTACAGGACTGTAACTTTCTTGACTACAAGACCAAAACTCCTCTTGATTATAGGATCAAAGTACTCCTTGACTATAAGATTAAATATCTTCATGATTACAAGACTAAAATTCTTTATGAATGCATGAAGTCGAAGACATGAGTATAAAGAGGGTTGAGTGTCTTAAGTAACTATTTGCTGTTGACTTATGAAGAAATGGACCAACAAATGATTTATTTATTAAAGGTTGACTTGATGGATGGAAGGTATTCTTTGTCTAGGTAATAAAGGTCTTATTCATCACATCTTGATTTGAATTTACTATTGGAAGAGTTTGACTAGGTTTTCCCCTCCTTAGGGGTTTTTCCCTCGCTGAGTGCCTACATTTGTTCTCTTATTGTCTTTGAAGTTTTGGCAATTGTCTTTATGATAAACATACAATAACAAAGAAGAAGAATTAATCACAAGTAATTGTCTAGTGAAAGAGAAATCATCTTAATGAGAAGTCCTAACTATGCTGTCATAGATTTCTCAACGTGGTTTCAACGCTAAGGAAAGAAGTATAAAATGGCAGCTAGAGGATCATAATAAGACTGCAAGCATTAGTCCTAAAGGTCGAGTTCCTAGAAGGAAAAATCGAATTGAAAAATAACAACATTTTTTAGCATGATTACAAGGCTAGTGCTTTGCAATTAGGCCACAATTATGGGTAATAAAAAATATTGCAAGCCTGTAATTAATAACCACAACAATAACACAATCCAAATAACTTTTCTTAGAGGTCTAAATAATGAGGCTTTAAGTCTTGCTAAGGTTGAAATCATTAGATAAAAAACAAAGATCTGTACAATAATCCAAAACTTGTACTATAACAGGAATCTGAAATAGGATATTTGTCATCCAAAATGTATACCATCTCAAAAGGTGGTCAAATCTCTAGACTGGAGTAACCAACGAAAGGATCACTTGTTGATTGAACTAAAACACACAAGTAAATGGAGTATTTAAGGTCTAATTCATAAAGATACCCATACATATTTACGGTGGCCGAGATCCATAAATGACAAAAATGTTGACAAGATAATCTCTGTTGTGCAAGGCATTATAGGTCTATCTTAAAAATAATCTGTTATACCAATGCATAATCTAGCATTGAAGAAAGGAAGACCTTGATAAGCAACCTTAGCATGCTTGTTTGAAGAAAGGAAGAAGTCTACAAACGTGTTTGTATTACATTAGATTGTGAAAGCATATTTGAGGATCTCATCAAATTCAAGTAAGTATTATTATTGCTCTTTATCTTTTAGTAATCTAACAATTGTTTTTAGTTTGCAAGAAAAAGCAACAAGCTCAATGGAACATCAAAGTCAAAGGTATGTAATCATGAGGTATGTATAACATGCACATAATGTTTAGTTTCTTAGTTCTCATTATGTTAAATGTTATTAATATTTAGAATTGTAAATCCTAGATGGTATATGGGTCATCACTTACTCTCGCTTAGAATCCCTATCTCATAGTTTCTAGGGTCTGTAATAGTGAATATTGTTGTCATAAATCTTGTAAATAAACCCACTTTGGGTTTGGAAGCCTAGGATAAAAATTTAAAGTCTTAGTAAGTATAGAATTAAATTTAAACTTAGGGTTTGAATATAAAATTACTAATTTATAATTATGTCCTTGTATTTGTATATGTTTGGTAGTACTTACCATGGATTATCGCAGGTGCATAAAGAGATCAGGATGGTATTATTTCACGATGAGAGGGTTCTCTTTCACAAGGAGCTTCCACCTTATCATATAAGATATATATCATCTTTGAGTTTTCTTTAAGACTAAGCTTACAAGAATATTCAGAGGAATGAGGAGTGCAACCATATTCAGAGGGATCCCTTTAATACTCTACAAGGTTTGTTAAAAACAACAACTCAAGTTATGTCCTAGACAACAAGTTTTGTTGTAAGGTTTTCTTGATACAAAAGGTGCGTTCATTCTGTTTTGAATTTTTCTTTACATTACTAACATCTTTATGTGTAGGGTTTTAAATCATAAAGATTCTTGTTAGGGTATGCAATCATGAGGTATGTATAGCATGCACATAATGTTGAGTTTCTTAGTTCTCATTATGTTAAATGTTATTAATATTTAGAATTGTAAATCCTAAATGGTATATGGGTCATCACTAACTCTCGCTTAGAAACCCTATCTCTTAATTTCTAGGGTCTGTTATAGTGAATATTGTTGTCATAAATCTTGTAAGGAAACCCTACCCTATTTCATAGGAACCCTTCCTTTGGGTTTGGAAGCCTAGGATAAAAATTGAAAGCCTTAGTAAGTATAGAATTAAATTTGAACATAGGGTTTGAATATAAAATTACTAATTTATAATTATGTCCTTGTATTTGTATATGTTTGGTGGTACTTACCAAGGATTATTGCAGGTGCATAAAGAGATAAGGATGGTATTGTTTCACGATGAGTGGATGTTCTTTCACAAGGAGCTTCCACCTTATCATATAAGATATATATCATCTTTGAGTTTTCTTTAAGACTAAGCTTACAAGAATATTCAAAGGAATGAGGAGTGCAACCAGATTCAGAGGGAGGCCTTCAATACTCTACAAGGTTTGTTAAAAAGAACAACTCAAGCTATGTCATAGACAAGAAGTTTTCTTGTAAGGCTTTCTTCATACAAAAGGTATGTTCATTCTATTTTGAAATTTTCTTGACATTAGTAACATCTTTATGTGTAGAGTTTTAAATCATAAAGATTCTTGTTAGGGTGATTATTCATTAAATTGAATCTACCCTTGTTATATTGTCTCTTGACATTTGATCATTCTTGTGAAACCCTAACCTTTAGGGTCACTATGACACCCTAGCCTTTCAATGCTAAGGGTATGTCAATGATAATATTGAAACCCTAGTCTACTTAAGGGTTATTGATAATGTCTAAAACATATAATAAAATCCTGTTATTTTGAAGTTTAGGGTTTTTGATAATGTCGTGGTAAAAACCCTAGTCCCTTAGGGTTTTCTATTAAGGTCTAGGTTATATAATGAAACCCTATACTTTTAGGGTTTGGTAAATTAGGTTTTATGAACAAAACCCTTGTAATAACTAAAGTGAGATCCTAGAAATGAAATCCCTAGGTGTATATTTGTATGTATAATCGAAACCCTAACCTGGTCAAAATTGTTGTATATCTAACTTCAATGTATTGATGTTTGTATCTTGGGTTTACCTAGTAGATATTGGTATCAGATGCTAGTGCATGATAATGAAATCCTAGTTATATGCAAGTATGTTAATTAATGAAGTCTAGGGTTTGTAGCAAAACCCTAGTAGATTTCGTTATGCTTTCTAGGACATAATATTGAAATCCATAGATGTATAGTGCCATTATTGAATTAATATCTTAATTGAGTTGCATTAAGTCATGATGATGAAGTCTAGGGTTTGTGACAAAACCCTAACAAGTTGTTGAAGTCTAAAATATAAAAGATGTGACTCTTGCTAAATATGAACCTAGCTATGTTTATGTATTTGATGTCTAAAACTTGAACATTTTGATGCTTCCATTGTAATGACATGACTTTGATATAATTGACTTCATGATTCTGTATATTTGTATTTGGTTGTACTTGCTATTAAAAGTTTTGCAAGTACATAATCTTCAAAATGTTGAATATGTTCATAATTGAAGATGATAATAATAATGAGCATGATGAAGGAAGCTATAAGAATTATGATGACTAAGATGACCTTTGATGCCATAAAAGAGAAATAATTCCTTGAAAGGTTGAAGTCTCTCCAATGCTATAAAAGTTGTTTAGTTAAGAGGGAGAACATATTATGACAACCATAGTGAATACTTTGAAGAAAGAATGGAATTGCAGAATGAATGAAAGTACTACAGATAGATTTAAAGGACTTGAGAAGTACTCAGGTTGTATTTGGCGCTACTAAAGAAATGAAATAAGAAAGCTTCTGACAAGTTGTGTTTGGATAACTTGATGATGATATAAGTAGCATTAGAAAGATTGAGGACCCCGAAGGTTGGTGTTTGCTTGTATATATCATTAGAGAAATGCTGAGGTCTAATATGGGCCTCAAAACAAAAATGTACAACCAAAATCAACTTTATAAGAATCAATAGGATTCAAGATAATGATGTCAACCATGGGGGATGATTCACCATTTTTTGAGTAAAAACGTAAAAATATTTAAAAAAAAATACTTTTCAACTCGTATTTTCAAATTATATCCCTATGATTTTACTCAAATTCCAAGCGGGAGCACTCATTGGATGAAAAATTTAATTCCTCATCCAAGGAGTACCCATGTTGCATACTTTCTATGGACCTTGCTACACAAAAAATGAAAAACACGTGAAAAACATTATTGCAATTTTTTTTCAATGTATTTCTCATTTTTCGTGTTGCAGGGTCCATTAAAAGTATGCAACATGGTACTCCTTGGATAAGTAATCAAATTTTGCATCCAACGAGCGCTCTCGCTTGAAATTCTAGTAAAACCATAGGGAGATAAGTTGAAAATACGAGTTGAAAAAGAAGTTTTTTCATTTTCCCTATAAAATTTGATGATGTAATCTAATCTTATTTTATTATTTCCACTATTATTTTATAATATTCCTTTAATAGAGGCCCATTTTAGACCTCAAAATTTCTCTAATGATTTGAAATATTATCATTGATTGGGGTTGTGATTGTGCATGATCTCTCTGTATAAAGTTGAATGTTTGAAGCATGCTTGGATTGGTGAATATATATATTTGATTAGGATAGATAAAGCATCTTGTGGAAACAAAATTCTTAGGAGAACATGTGACCAACCTATGCATTGATGTCTAGATCCCGAAGTAGGGAGGGTGGTATTGGTCATGGAGCTTTGACCTTGGATACACACCTATATCTTTGGGTTGGTGTTAGATCTTAAAAGCCCAATGGTACCTAGAGTGGCTAAAGCTTGAGTAAACCTTAGTCCCACCCGATTAGAGTACCTTGGTCAGGTATCTAATATGTAGCATTGTATGTGCTATAAATCTTCATAGTTAATATCATTTTGAGATCTTCCATGTACCTATATATGTACGAAATTATGAATACCTCCCTAGTTAAGAGGGAGTGTTGAAGAATGTAACTAGTGTCGGTCTTCATAATTGTACTTGTCATGTATTTTTCAAAAGAAATAAAATAAAATTATTTATAAAAGAAATTTTTAGTGACTTCTTAAAGCATGGGTTTCATGCTTGGGTCAATGGACAATAAGTCAAAGCACCCATTGAGTGCTCTAGGATTTTTGTTGAGTCAATATGAAAGTTACTATGTAAGAAACTCTTCTTGGGTTCATGATGTCAAAGAAAGAAAATGTTTTATCATCAAAATAAGGTCTTGCCTCGCCTCTATCAAGTTGACCTTTGTCTCATTACAAGTCGACCTCTTCAAAAGGTTAAGTCAACCTTATGAACAATCACGTCCACCTTG
The DNA here is from genome assembly GCA_000404065.3 of Pinus taeda. Classification (NCBI taxonomy): domain Eukaryota; kingdom Viridiplantae; phylum Streptophyta; class Pinopsida; order Pinales; family Pinaceae; genus Pinus; species Pinus taeda. Next base: position 56,188 of record APFE030989313.1, read on the forward strand.
CAGAGGACTATATATATACTAGCATTTAACCTTGTGAAGCATCTGAACTATCAAACATATTGTGATCTGCAATT